>JAPMOB010240871.1:0-32064 GCA_029875015.1 Lepomis gibbosus | reverse complement strand
GAACATGCAAACTCCACACAGAAAGGCCGGGGCAACTGGGGTTTGAACCCACGACCTTCTTGCTGTGAGGCGACAGTGCTGCCGTGCTGCCCTTCCCAACAAATGTACACCACAAAATCATACTGGAAAGGTCCTAGACACCTTGTTTAGGGCTGCTATGGCAGCATCCCACTTCTGCCGAAATGAGCCCTTCTGCACCTCAGGGACCTGTACCTGTGCCTAGAAGGTAGTTGGTAGACGTTTTAGGGTGTGTGACCCAGTTAGTAACAGAAAACATGTTAGAGAAACAGGTGGAGCAATACAGCAGGATCAGTTGAACATTCTGGTACAACAGCAGAAGGAGCTGGGGGAAGACATGGACTCTTTTTAGTTTACAGATTGCTGATAGCATTTGGTGTACAGTTTATAAAGATCATCAAATGCCTTTGGATGGTATGTAATATAATAATATGTAAAGCATAGCAACACAAAGATGATCTTGGTTGTGGTGCCAGGTGGAATCCAGACGCTGGAGGAGGAGAGGACAACATCATCTGTGCCCCTCTTGGCCCTGTAGGAGAACTGGAGGAGGTCCAGTTGTTAACATTTGGCAGTATGGTGTGTAGCAGAAGATTCTCCAGGTACTTCATTATTACTGATGTGAAGGAAAGGGCGGTAATGATGATCTCTGAGGACTGTTTTTTTATTGGGGGGCACTGGGATTAGTGTTGCAGTTATCCAGAGGTTGGGGATTGTGGCAGACTGTTAGGATTCACAGAAAAGAGAGTGTGGAACTGGTGATAGTTCCATGTCGCAGGTCTTGAGCACCCTTGCCCGGATGTTGTCAGGCCCCGGGGCCTTGCCTCATTTTACATCAACTTAGCTGCAGCCGTACATCCTCCTCAGAGAAAGGGACCGACTCGTTTGGGTCCGGAAGGGGATGGCTCTCAGCTCTTTGATACATTCCTCTGTAAAGTCCTGTGTGCTGAAGCGAGTGAAAAATGAATGAACTCGCAGGCTCGTCCCAAATTAAAATTATTATTATTAATTAAAATTAAAAAAAAAAAATCAATAGCAAAATCTTAAATTTGTTCAAATAAAATGTGCATGAATGTAATCAAAATAAAGAAAAACATTAACCGGGGAAACTCACAAAATGGGGCAGTCCTGTGGCTTAGGGGTTAAGATGCCCACCACAAGCTGCAATGGCCCCAGTTTGAGTCCATTCAAGGACTTTGGTTGCAGCTCTCTTTCCCTTGTTTCTTGTTATCTCTCTCCTCAGAAAAAATGCCTTAAACTGCTCACAAAATAAAGAGAGCTTTGCAGCACCAAATGTCTGTGACTTAAATGAACTAATAACTGACTTGACCAGCAAATCAAAGTAAACAGGTACACAGTACACACATTTTCAGACATTTTCTTGGCTTGTGATGCCAGTGAGGCCGGAGACTACTGGGCATGACCACTAGACTGAACCCGCCACACCCTGAGGCTGGTCTCAGTCATTTCCTTTTTGGCCTGCTCTGTGTGCCTGCTCAGTCAGGGCCAGGCTGTTCCTGTTTGGATTCCTGCAGGACTGGCTAACATTCACCATGGAATATTTTGTTTGGAGTGTTGCCTGTAGTTCTTGAGTGATACATTCTTTCCTTTTCCTTTTTCATAGAGGCTGTAAAGGTGAAGCCTCATCTGAAGAATCATGAATTGGAAGAAGGCCTTTTAGATTGGAAACCAGACGTGCTGGTGGAAAATTTATTCCATCATATTCTCAAAAGCCACCCTCTGCTCTGTAAAGCACTGCCCACAAAGAGTCACTGTGTACGGTTAGGCTACTGGAAAAATAGAAATACAAAGAGAATCTATATTGAAAAGAACATTTATATTAAGGAAGGTTAAACTATTGGTTAAAGTATAAACTACTGGCCTGGATGATTGAGAATCTTCAGACATGTATATTAAGCTGTTGGCAGCAACTGGTTTACGTAACAAGCTTAATACCATTTAATATGCTGTAGTTTCTTTATTGTTACCATTTGTTTAGCAAGATTGTATAACGAAGTACAGATGCGGCTGAAAAAAGCAAGGTCTTGTATCACTTGTGATATAAATTTTGTAACATTTCCACATATCTAAATGACAGAATAAGTTCCCAAAATGACATGTATGACCGTTAGAGAGTACCAGGGGCAGGAGCATCAGGACCTTCATTGTCATGGTTAGCATGTGGTTAACCTTGTTATACAGTCAAAGTTTGGTTAGATATATGCACCAGAAAAACATGGTTAGGTTTAGGAAAAGATCATGGTTTGGGTTCAAATAAGTATGTTAAAGGTGAGTTGTGCAATTCTGAATATGTCCAATATCAAGACAAATACCATATTATAGAACAAACAACCTTAATACATGTATTATTATCATTGTTATTTCTCTTGAAAAGACAAATTTATCAAGACTAATCAAAATAAAATGAATTTCCCACACATGGAAAAAATCAACTGCATCAGTTTTGAGTAAAGTGTTCCACCCACTGAATTTATATACACAGTGCATATATTTACAGTAAGTTTTACACAGGAGTAATAGCTTTAATCCAGTTGGAGGATACAAAATCACAGTGACCTGAAGTATAGAAATAAAAAAAATGTATTTCTTATTAATCTTAATTCATTTATTTGAAAACAGCCCAAACCAAACTCTGTCCCCTACTCTTCTACAAAAAACTACTTTGTATGTCTATTGCAAATAGTTGAGTCATAATCACAGGGCAGTTTGCAAGATGCTAACTGTGTCTGGTAAGTTTAGATTTATGACCTCTTTAGTTCTAAACAGAGCTGTGCTCTGACCAAGGCCAAGGTTTCCCAGTGCTCATTTTATGCACATGGTCTGTCCTCTATGCAGCATTTCGCCAGAGTAGCATCTTCATCATAAAGACTAGCATGGCAGGACTAACTTTATTGCTAAACAAGCCACTGTGGGACAATAAATCAACTGCAGTCAGAGCACACAGCCCTATGCATATTAAAGGAATAAGCTGCAAAACTTACTCTTTGTTTTGTAACACTTCTCACATGTTGATAGTGTACTATAACAACTATAGCAGGTTTTATTTTTTTTAAAAACAGCACATTCGCCATGTGAAAACTGATAGATGAGGATTCACATTTTCTAGAACAAAAATGTTTTTTTATGTTTTTGCACAAGAAGTCCTTTGTGGAAAAAAACAATGTTGTCATTTTAAGGAGAGGATTGGTATTATTTGCAGAATAATAAGACATTGCCTAATTGTCAAAAAAATGTAAAATGGCTTATTGTAAGCTCTGGACCAATTGACAAATGCTGTTGTATTTAAGTGTACAATTTGGAAGCAGGGTGGGCAGTCACATGCTATGAATGGCCAGTCAGCAAGCTTATATTCTATAAAATTTAAATTTCAGCCAAACAGGAGAGACAGAAAACCTACATCAGTGGTGGGCAAGAGGCGGCCCACAGGCCAAAGCTGGCGGCAAAAAAATTCAAAAATTATACAGCTGGTGCTGAAACAGATCTCAGTCATGACAGTTAAAGTTACTCACATAATCACTTCCTCTTAAGTGATTGTGCCTACAAAATAATAACACAAGACGTATTTGCAGCAATACTTTATGTCATGTTTAATTGAGAGCTTTTACTTAGCTTAATTGTGAACATCTAAAAGATCTGTTCATAATTAATTTGCTGAAAAGGGAAAATAATCATACTAGCAGCAAGTGGGGAGTGAACACACAGCCCTTTAAACAGAAGTCCTGTGCACTATTGGTTGAGCTAAACAAGTATATAGTAAATGAAGGATTATAAATGATAAATTGAATATGTTATGGCCTGCATTCTAATGACTTTGACAATGACCTAATGACCTGATGCCTGACTTATTTGCAGACCCCTGACCTAGATCCTCTTCTGATTTCCCATCCCTGGTATAGAATATACAGTAAATACCTCCTCAATGACATAAGATCTTTCTGTGGCTCATGAGTGAGGCCCTGCCAAGTTCAAAGTACTGCTGCTGGGACGGCTTTGACCCCAAATAGATGAGTCAGGAATGGGGTAGGTGAGGAATGTATGGTGCCTCCCTCTTCAGGCTGTTCACACCTTCAGTCAGTGACTACACATGTTTGTGTCGGTTTAAAAGAGGAGTATACTGTCAGTTTAACAAAATGGCCTATGTTACCCCACTTTGCTCTGTAATCGTTGTTTACTGACTTTCCCTCTCCTCTAGGTCCTGATTTGCTTGCTGGGACCACTAGAAATGAAAGAATCCTGTTAAGTGTGGTTTAAACTCTTCTTTATTGTCAACTCTTGATGCCAAACAGTGGATCACTTCACAAATCTGAGGTATAACATTCAAAACAATTATGATAAAATCTTTGTCAATCCTTTTTTTCAGTCCTTTTTTCTCAACAAAATAAACATCTTAATAAAAATACTTCCTAATTTGTGTATGATTCAAGTAAATAAAATCAAACATTTATTGAATATTTATTGAACATTTGTTATACTGTTATTGAAAAAAAAAAGTGATAATTATTGTTATTGTTTTATTGTCCAGCCCTAGTATATACTTACTCTAACTCTAAACAATTAGAATGACTATTGAGTGGTAGTTGAGGACATTCACTGGAATTTTGTGACCTCTTATTTTGGTTTAAGATTAAGGCTTTGTCTGCCAGTTGCATTTTAGAAAAGTGGACATCACATGCTCATGAAATGCTGCCAAATAGAGCCAAGCGCTTGCAACAGTGAGGAAACGTTTTGCAGCATTATAATAGCAATCTATGTGCACTAGAAAAACAGTTTGCCATAATCAGTGCGTGAGCTATCACAAGATTTGGAACCATTGTACATCTTGTTATGGTTGAACCTCATTATGTCTCTTTCTTAATCAGGCCTCCGGATTATTTTCCCATCATGTGATAACATTGGCAGCTAATGTCTTCAATCATATGAGCAATCATTCTCAGTGATCCATTCACAGTCTGCTGCATGCTCCACATGCCACACCTCTCTCATCACAAGATTTCTAAATATAGAATTTGACATATTCAGCCTACAACCACTTGATTGCCCCATATATCTCGGGGAGCAGATGTTTCAGATGCCAGTCCATTGAGATGCCTCACCCTGGCTTTTAGTGTGCGTGCTCATCCTTTTAATATAACACCATGGCTGTACATGTCTTTGCTTGGGTTTAGACCTCAAGTGATATGATGATTCTTCTCTGACCACAACCTGTAAAGCCTGTTATGATATTTTTTCATTGACAACTTGTATGCTTTTTATGTAATTGCTTTGTGTTTTTTTCTGTTCTCAATGTTCCACAACAGAGACTATGAAGACAATGTAGTCAGCTGGCATTTTTAGTGAACCATACCTTCAACTGAAAGTTTGAGTCATCCTATTGCCACTGGAGGTTACATTTAGAGATACTAAAGACAGAAACCTCAGCCTGGAAATGTGTTATGGTTCCTAAAAAATTAATTTTAGTCAAACAGCCTCTTCATGGTATGATGCATATCCCATAACTTTAGCCATATTTACAATTTTTTTACTTCTAATTATTTACTTCCTGTACTTCAAGACCAAATTACCAACTAGAAAAGGACAGCAACCGTATTTGACTATGTGTTAATTATTTGGGGGTAATTTGATTAATTCACATTTGTTTGTTAATACTGAACCACTAAAGCACATTATAAGGCAACACCCAAGCAAAGGCATACAACATTATTATAGCAAGAGTTCAAATCTCAGTCTGCATTACGCATTCAGCAGATGTATTTATCTAGACCAGTATTCTTTAAGAAGGTAAAGGTCAGGACGTTTATCAGCATTATACTAACACAAAAATTACTCCTCTAAACTTTCCCATTGCAGTTGCAAAATAAAAGCAGCAAAGGTGAGTGGTTAGAGAGGCTGCCTTGTAAGTGACACTTGGATCAATTCCCTGTGACCTCAGATGACCTGCTCAAATGTCCTGGAGCAACACACTGAATTTGAACCAGCTTCAGGGCAAATGCTCTGCCACTGACCCTGCTCCCGACCTGCAGACCTCCTTCAGAATAAGAGATGAAAAGTAAGTGGGAAACATGGAGCTTAAGTCTAGTTACATGCCACAGTGAAAAAATTCTTTCACACAGTTGCCAGGACCATCTGAAATGTGCTTGTATTCCCTTCAATCCTATCTTGGATTTGATCATGTGCCATTTCAACTGACAACTGATTAGATATTGAAACACTTGAGGAGTGAGAGGTATTTGTAGGACGAGATATTTTCAGTCAGAACAGCTGAGTTAAATACCCTCAGACTTGGTCTTTTTAGCAAAGAGTATGTGAAATTAAAGAAGACTAAATCTTCAAGCATAGAATTATGTGGCTATCTACTGAAACAAGCTAGATTTGACATGAATTCATCTGACACATGTTGACATTCTTTCAATTTCTTTCAAAGGTCCTTATCAGGATAAAGAGAACTGCCTCCGGTAGTGTTAGAGGCAACGTGACAGGACATTTTGTTATGTCTGGTGTTGAAGGACACAAAAGAGAATGATTTTAGCGGTTGTTATCTTCCCATGTAGTTAGCTCTGGAGCATTATGATAGTAACCCAGATGCTTTGGTAGTGAAACACAGAAGACTCTTGCAGTGAAAGGCAATGTGAAATGGTCCAAAAATGACAAAGAAAACAGCGAGATACTTTTTTTAAGGACATTTTTCTTGCCGAGATTTAGGTGAGAAGATTGATACCACTCTCTTAATTGTTTGTTTAAATATGAAGCTAAGCTAAGCCACTTAGCTTAGAATAGCATGGGGGAAACAGCTAGCCTGGCACATAATCCCACATTAAAACTCAAACAGTTGTATTTACACATTTTTGTACAGAATTATCAAGCAAGATATAGCTTGTTAATTACTGAGTTTAGAGGTTCTGGTAGATGGATTTTGTGACCTATGGTCACGGCCAGGCTAGCAGTTTTTTCCCCAATTTCCAGTCTTTAAGATAACTGCTGGTTGCTTCATATTCAGTATTGATTGTACAGATATGAGAGTGGTATGAATCATCTCATCTAACTCTCAGCTAAAAAGGGAATCAGTGTATAGTAGTGAATATTTCTTTAAAGGGACTAAATGTATTTTTTAAATGAAATCACTAATTAATAAATCAATTATTTACTGCCTATTTGTGAACTGGTTGTAACCTCACATAAAAATGAACCACATGCCTGCTTTCTCTGCCCCTTAACAGCCACTATTTTATGTAGTATGTGAAGGAATTGCATGTACACTCCAGAGGCTCTTGCCCACTGATTCTGAACTCTTTACACAGCAACAACAACGCAGCTAATGAAATGGAGTCCGCTAAGTGCAGATTGCATGACTTTCAGCGTTGGCCGATCGCTGTTTTGTTCAGACTACACAACTTGCAGTCTTGTGACAGGAGTCTTGAAGTTTTTGTGAACGACCAATGGCTGGTCTCCAAACCAATTTTTGTTAAGACAACACATTTGAAGCTGGAAATGACACAAACCTACACACATAACAGCTGTTGTTTGTTATTATAAAGATTGCAATTATAAAGTCAAAGAATATGGGTGAAGGAATGGATTAGCACATGCTGGTAGCAGGGGTTGTCTGAGCAACAGAGAGAGCTGAAGGTGAGTAAAAAGTGTTTTGCAGTGAAAAAGTAGCTGCCTGCTCTGCTAGCTGCCTGCTCTCAATGTCTGGATGTGGATGCTGAGTCGGTCGACTTTGGCATGCTAGATACTGGCTGGCATCGGTTATGTGTCAGTGATGCGTCAGGGAGCCGTTTTGGTGCACTGTTGAGAAGTTACATAACAACTAGCGACCGACGATCAATTGCCGTTTTACCCCCAATCACAGCCTGACAGTCGCCGAGCTTGCCAACTGGCAAATTGGGCTGAACTAAGCTTAACACCAAAAAATGGCAGAAAGCATTGTCAACAACAGAAAGGCTTGAATCACGGAGAAACCTCCACTTTGTTTTGGAACCGTCACAGAGTTTGCGTTCACCCTATTGGACAGGTAAACTAAAGTTCCTGTAAAGCATATGAAATATATTGTGATTTTGTGCTTTAGTTGGTTCAATTTAGATAATGTTAGCATTCCAGCTAATCCCGACCAGTTGCTAACATTATTTGTTGCAAGAAATTATGTAACAGTACAAAGAAAATGTTGAGGAGATTGGTTTTTAATACCAGTAGTGATGCAATGCAGGGGCAGCCAGCTAAATTAGCATGGGTCTGCCGTTGTTTGCTTAGTAACATTTTGATTTCAATTTAGATTGCTAGATTAGATTATTGTTTGACTAATACTTAGCTGCACAGTTAGTGGGCACATGATCTTTCGTCAGAGTTCAGTGAGGGTCAATGGCGAACTCTGGAGAGCAGGGAAAGGGTAAAGTGATGTCATGGTTAACCAGAATGATTATCAGCTCTGTGCTAAGGAATAAAGAGCTCTTTTGTTTGGATGCTGTTTGGCGTCTGACCAGGCAGAAGCCAGCTGGGCAAAGCTGAAATGAACCGTCCCAAATTATTCTCATCCACTGCCTCAAAGACAAAATCTTCTCAATTGCTATGCTATGTATCTATGATAATGAGCATAGCATGATGTCATTTAGTATCACTGCATTGCTGCATCATGTAATATCTTTTCTTGAAAGGCCAGTAACTTTTGGAATCTCCAGTGGTTGTCTGGCAACTGGTCCCAGCGAAGAAAGAGTCCCTGTTTCCAGTCTTTTCCCTAAGCTGAGCTAATCAACTGCTGGCTTCAGCTACAAAATGTAGGCTGGTTTAACGTTCAAACAAGAAGGTGACATCAATCTTCTTATCTAGCTGTCTGCAAGAAAGGGAAGGCTATTTCCTTGATTGTCAAACTATTTCTTCAACTGCTGTTCTCCCCGGGCCGGCCCGTAGCATAGGTGACATAGGTGGTCGCCTAGGGCACAAAATGTCAGGGGGCGCAAGTTTCCAAGGGAAAGTTTTAGACTCGCAAATCAACGCTGCCCAGGTGATGTGACTCCAGCGATTTTAATCATGTGCACCTCGCACTGTGAGTCCAGCCTTGCTCTGTTTTGGACGGTGACCTGCACTTTATCAGAGCAGCTGAAGTGTGATTTGTGGTGAGATTTCTGCCTGATCAGTAGTAATCTGGTATATAGGTCTATCTGGTATATAACGGTCTACAGCCTATATACCAGCGAATCAATAACATAATGCACAGCAGAGTATAGGCCAGGTAGAATTAAAATATTATGAATCCTCAAATGATGATGTTAGTCTCATAATATTGTGATTTTTTTTCTGGACATATCACAGAACACAAATACGTGAGAAAGATTCTGAATGTGCAGAAAGTTTTGAACGTGAGCAGAAAACCTCCTGAAACACAGGAGCTACTCAAGAGCTACTCATTTTTAGAAAAGTTGATCTACAGGAGAAAACATATTTAAAAGCAATAGCTGCAGAATGCCTGAAGGCTTACTACTTGTTTATATTTTGAATTGTCACATACCACCTGAATATTGTGTAGATGAAGATCAACCACAAATTAGTGCCAAAATATTCACCAGAATGCAGGAAATTAAGTCTTTAATGCTCAAAATTTCCTGGGGGAGGACCACTAGACCCTCCTCTTTATTTGTCCCCTCCACGATTTAAACTAAACCAATGTAAGAAAATAGTATGTGGGTTGATATACAGTTTATGGGGGACACATTCCCAGATCCCAGGTTAGGTTTGGTCTCCCAGTTTAGACAAGGCTATGTGGAGGCTGTCCAAACTTCTTCATTATGGACCATGATTATTGACTTGGTTGTTTATGCTAAAATTGTGAGTTTGGCTGCTGATTTTTTTTATAATTCCTAAAGGACTGGGAAGTGATCCGCTGTGGTGGACTTTTTAGCATTGGGCATGGATGGGGGTGTTTCATGGCTTTTAAGGCAGCTGTTTGAAATGAATACCTTTTTTCTCAGCAGTTGAATTTATACATTAAATATTTGCGCTTGTGCCAGGGGAATGCGTCGTACTTACAAGGACTTTTACTTCCCTCATATGCAATATGATATATAATATTTTTATCAAAAGTGAAAACAAATGCTTGGCTGAGTATGTCTGAGTTGGCTGACTAGCTGCTTGTAAAGGCTTGTTTATCAGTTTGAAGAGCTGCACTTGACCTGCAGAATTTAACACACTGTTTTTTCACCGAGTGGGACTGAAAGTGGATACACGAGGAAAGCGTCGGGGGGAACCCAGGTCCTAATGCCTGTGTGTCTGAATGCGTTTTTACATATAGTGTTGCATGTATGTATGTATGTTATTGTGTGAGACTATGCATACACACACGTGTAAAGAAAGTAAGTTCCGCTGGAGAGCACTCTGGGAACTAGAGGGGTCTTTCTAACACAAACACACAGAGGCATGGACCCCAGTGACGCCCTAATGCGGGTGCAGAGGGGTTAAAACAACAGTCAAGTGAATGCCCGGCATGAACACAAGAAAATAACGCACAAAGCCCTGTCGACCCCTTCTCTCAGAGCCCAAAGCATACTGTTTACGACAGCATGAAAAGCAGTTGCCACACTCTGACTCAGATTTCAGAGCCACAGCCTATTTCTGACCATGCTTTATGAGTGGAAAAAATGGCATTGCTAATGCACTTTTATAGATTGTATATTGTTAATAGTTATTCAATGGTGGCTATTTCATTAAAAACTTTTTATACAATCATAGTTAAGTAGATGCAGCAAAGTCAAACAGAGAAATTACCTCAAGTCTTGTCATGTTTCAAGCTAAAATTCAATATAAGTAAATTTAAAAGCTATCAGTGACTGTGATTGTGACTGTGATTGTGCTTCATTCCCTTAACATTGTTAATGATCAAAGTTCAAATTTGACAAATAAATGAGTTTGTTGCTATCTGATGTTCAGACATCTTCAACAATTCACAAAAAAGTACAAAAATAACTTAACACAATAAAATTGTTGTTTTTGTAGTTAAATTGAAAATGTGTATAAAGCAGTATAAAATCTCTGACTTCTTATCTTAAAGTTCTTCAGTTTATAATGTACACTCTACCAAGTTCTTACCAAATAGGTTTCATAATATAGTGTTCACGATAACTGATGCTGTTTTGGATCTTAAAAATATAAAATTGGGGAAACACTTTGACTTTTGTAAAAACAAAACAAACAATTTAAGACTCTAGACAAGATTAAAATACTCATTAAAATAAAATAAAAATATTAAATGTATAATGTGTGACTCCAATCAAGCTAAGTCGATATGGGTTGAGGCTTTATCATCATCTTAATTCCTGCCACACACTTCAGGAGCAGATAAGAAAATAAGGTATTATTTAGTGCACTCCATTCATACACCAATCATACACCATGCAAATTGCACTTGCTGGAAAGCCTCACGGGTAGCAAAAGCTGCAGCATTTTCTTACATTTATCATTCTTATATACAGTCTTTATTTAAATAAAAGTTTAAAAAAGGCACTTTTTAAATGTCTAAATTATTTAAATTCAAGCCTTTCTCAGAATCTTTTTAAAATAAACAAATTGCTGTAGTGTTTCCGTAGCCACAAATAACAACGCAACTTCTACTATTTTAAAAAGATAGTGAGCCATTAATAATAGTAAAGTATAATACAATCCTTCATTAACAATTAGCAATTAGCAATACTCATTCATCTTCCTTAATATTACCAATATTTCACTGTGAAATTATTTGAGGAATTGTGACAGTATATACCTTCATGCTCTTGTGATATACATTGATATTGAAAGATTGCCACAAGTTAGTTGATGTTTTTATCCAGACCCACAGAAGTCTCTTTATCTGTCAGTAATTTGGCCATTTGACTTGTGTGACTCATCACACATTCATTGTGATGACTTTGATTCCATGAGCATTAATATAAGTGAGGAGGACCTTGGCCCGCCTCTCAATTACATCTATTAGCTTGTCGATACCCTGCCGGCCACCCTGGCTCTCCCAGTATATCTGGTCAAGGAACAGAGATTGCAGGAGCTTCTCCCTTAGTCTCTTGCTCTTCAGCACCGACACTGCCTGCTCTGGAAGCCTGGAGACAGAAAGACAGAAAAAGAGTCAGGAAGAAGTGCAATTAAATTTGACTTAGTTTCATGTACATCTCTCAGAGTTAAAGCTGCTTTTGGCTTGGGAAAGAAATAATTTTATTGGTTCTTAATGGGTGAAGACATAGATCCATGTTTTTATACATAAAGTCAAAAAATTGAAACAACTGAACATGCTGTTACAATCAAATTAGTCTCTGCTAAGTCCTGGTTGTTTCTTTACACTATACCCACCGCAATATTAAGAAGGAAACTGTAACCAGAAAAAAGCTCTAGTGAAAGAACAACAAGATAAAAAGATTCATTAGAAATAAGAACTTCAAACAACATGTTCTGCTGTCTATGTGTGTAAATGCACAGCTATACAGCAAGCTAGACAAACTTTCTAGACAAAAGGGTTCAAGACAGGAGTTGACATTTGAAGTTTGTGGAAGCAATTGTGAATTGTGGCTTTGGAAATGTGAGGATAAGGGCCCCATACAGATTTACCTCTAAACAAGTTCATAAAAGAATAAAAGGTGACAATAAAAAATCTGTATTTTGTACTATATCATGATCCCCGCTTACCATTAGAATTTGGTCATTTGAAATCAGAAAAATCAGTGGCTCTTTGCTTCTTGTAGTTCATTTTTCAATGACATATTCAGCATTGGTTGCTTCTGAGGATGTTTGCATTACAAGCTGATATTTATTTGGATCCCATAGGAATCCTGTGAGTCACAGGATTCCTATGGGATTCCCGTGGGATGTGAGTCAGTTTCTCAGTTTCACTAGTCATCATGGCACTGGGTCAGGACAGGAAAAAATGCATGCAAACGGCAGCATACAGGATGTGAATCATAGATCAGTTTTAATATATAAATATGCAGCTCTAATGTAAATAATTTTTCCCCAGATTTTTTTAATGGAAACAGGGACGGGAGTAACTTTTCTATGAATGTGACAGAACAGTATTTTTTTTACTCTGTCATGGGATTAGGACTGGGCAGGAGTATTTTTGTGGGAGTGGCATGGGACATGAGTGAAAATCGTTTTTTATGATTAAAACTTCAGTTTGAGTGACATGAAGTGTAACTCATATTTCAAGCACAAGTAGGCTACATGACTTCTGGTATTTTCTGACATTTTAAAAACTCACAAGTGGATAAAAGCTCCGCTCATGAAATATCAGCAGAGATGAAAAATTTGATCACTATATCAATGGAAGCTGTGGCAGCTGGCTGCAGTGAAGTTGGTCGTAGGCGTAGTCTTTTTTTACTGGAGAATGTGAGAAAGTGACACCTCATACGTTTTCAACAAGAACAAGAAAAATCTACACATGCTGAGGCATTACTACTAGATATGTACTCAGTATGGCTGCTTCACTCAGATACTGTTTTGTGGCTTGCCTCACTGAGTTCTGAGTGGATTTTATGACTGCTTGCAGAAGAGTTCTACCTCAGAGAAAGGTTTGTATAACTAAAATGGCAAACCTCAGAAGAGAAAGGTGGAACATGATCATGTGGATTTTGAAAATGACAGAAGAAGAGCCATGGAGAGACTGTGTAGTGGTTGTTTTCATGCAGCTCAGCTTTTCCAATGAACTGCAATAACGTGGTTCATGTCAGTTTGGAATGTGTCTGGAATAAAAACAGTTTATTTAGCTTTGATAAAAGGCAAAGAGATATAAAAAAAACTCAGAAATACAAAAAATCAACATAAGATCAATCAAAAATCAGGTATTCATAAGGTCTTGTGGTGTTGCAGCCTTAAGTCATCTGAAAACAGTAAATTCAGACTCATGTTGCCTTTATATCTAGTTTGAGTGCCAGAATATAGGCTCAAGTGTAGGGAGGAGACATGAGTGTCCTTGCCAAACTTCAGATTCTGTTCTGTCTCCCCAGTGGTATGACTGGCTGATTTATTGATCAAAAGATAGATGAAATGAAAGCAATGTCTCAGCAGTGTGGTTTCAAATTACACATCCACACAGATCGGTGGGGGATAAAAAACACATTATTATACTACCCAGATTCATCCCCAAAACACACATTTATTTTAATGAACCAGATCTGAATATTTACAAAAAAAATTATAACACTGTGAAAAGTTAAGATCTTAAAGGTTAAAGTATGTTTTTAACATTTAAGCTATGGTCTTAAATAATCAAAGTTTTAAATGGCATTTTATTGTTTGTAATAACAGCTGCGCACTTGTGTTTGCGGATTATGTTGTGCAAACATTTAAATTCCTGAAGAAATTCCTTTCAGAGCAACACATTCTCATTTCAAGTCATCACATGGTCAAGACCCCTTGGCATCAGTTTGTAGCGAAATGGGAAGCCCTTTTTGTGTCATAGTTCAACACACTGAACTAATTTTGTTACTTTAGGTGTAAAATATAGTGTTGAATATAAATAGAAGAAAAATCTGAGGTTGTTGAGGTTAGATGGGTGGGTCAGAAACCGGGCTTTCACAAAGGAGACCAGTTATATTTCCTGTGTGAAACAAAGTCTTCTCAGTACTTTTTAGTTATGTTACGTAAGTAACGTTACTTATTTCTTAGGTAACATTACTTTAGTTGACGTAAGTCAAGTAAGTAACACAGTTGTTTTAACCCAAACCATGATGTGTTCCTAAACATAAACATAACAACGTAGATTTGGTGCCTAATCCTAACCGAATTGCGACGTTTCATGTTGTTAACCAGTAGTTTAATTTTGAAAGTCTAACCGGACATTGCACATTTATTATTGCTAACTTGACCGGATGTTACATATTTATTATTGCTAACTTGACCGTGGAGCCCTACACATGCAAAAGCTACGCTTAAGGCGTAGCAGGGCGTTAAAAAGTAACGGCAAGGGGTCTTGACAAAGCTTCTATATGTGAGAAGTTGGGAGTGAGAATGTGTTGCTCAGAGATAAAATCTGCTATTTCAGTTTTGCATGTCATGTTGTTGAGGGGAAGGACATCAGAAACTGGAAAATCAGCTAATGAGAACAACTCAAGAAAGACTGACTCACCAATCACTGTTGCTCCAACAAAGGTTTTTGTTGTTTGATGCACACAAAACAAAATCTGATTGTTATTGACTCACACAAAGCTACTGAAATCATCAGTATTTATCAAATAATAGATCATCATCAGTGTTATTAGCCAAACTTACTCTTTGATTCCTTCCAGGAGCCGGAAGTCCAAATTGTCCTCATTTCGGTCGAAGAACCCCTTGTTGTTGATGAAGACCAGGTGTCTGGGGTCGTGACGCCTGTGGATGATGTTTGTCAGCTGTATGTGGTTCTGGTCCCTACATTCTGCATGGTGGCCGAGTTCCACACACAGATCCTCCTGCCTGGGCCTGAATCCACAGCAGCTCTGATCCAGACGGTTGTGAATCTGAAAGGAAAGTTCATATTTCTTCAGAGAATACTTACTGTTGTTATTGTTGGTGTATTGAGCATACAATGCCAGTTGTGACATTTTTGAGTTTTACAACTGGTATTTACTGAGTCCTTTTTAAAATGTTTGATGACTCTGGCGAAGCGTAGAATTATTTCTTGTCTTGTGTCTTGTCACATGCATATAGACTACATAATAATTTTATTACAAGATAAAATAATCACAACACATCCAGCAGTTTGTCTTTGTAGTTAAACCACTGGATTGCTCAGTGACATGACTGCACAGGGGATTTACTCAGCCCCTCCTCTCATCTAACTCCCAATAATCTCAACGATAGCTTAAACTCATCCATCACTCTCTGTATGCTATGTTTTTTGATTGGCAGAGGTTTTAGAAGTAAAACCAAGGATGCAGCTTCTGAGATGACACTCACAGGTTTCCAATGGGACTTTTGAAGCCAGGATTAGGTGTCACTCACTGGCCCCTGTTTGAGAAACCTGGGGGTTGGGACAACTTAGGTCGATGAGCATCTACAAAGGCATGAAGTGTGAGAAGCTCAAAATACCCCCAGGGTACTTGTCAATCAAGCGAACAAGCCCCTAAACACACCCTTCTGTAAGCCCTAATTCCTTCAAACCCAGCATCCATTTTCATATAATTGCTGCCAATCTTATCAATATATCAACCATAAAATGTTTTTTAAAGCGATTTGTCTGTAAGATTGTAAGAACTTCTGTATATCAGTCCACTTATGTTGATGACAAGATGTTTTATATGTTCTGTGGAAACTGTTTTTCTAAACTGCACAATATGAACTTCTCATTACTTATTTATGAATTTATTTGTAAGGAACCTGAAATAAGGAACTAACAATAGATAGATAGATAGATAGATAGATAGATAGATAGATAGATAGATAGATAGATAGATAGATAGATAGATAGATAGATANNNNAGATAGATAGATAGATAGATAGATAGATAGATAGATAGATAGATAGATAGATAGATAGATAGATAGATAGATAGATAGAATAATCAAAGCCGTGACCCCTATGACCTCAACGGCTTACTTAGTAGTTCTAAAGGTATCCAAACTACTATATATTTTCCAACTCCTCTCTCTGCTTTGCTTGCTCCTTCATGATCAACAACAAAGCACCCAACATCTCCCATCTCCACCGACAGATTCTATTTTGATTGTATTTTGATTGTACATAGTGTGTATATAGTGTGTATTTATTTTACATACTTGATTCTGATGTTTTTCTATTCTACTTTTATTGTATTTTCTTCTTTCCTTTTACATTACCCTGTGCTGACATGCCAATTTGAATTTCCCCTAAAAAAGGAACATCTTATCTTATCAAGGGATAAATTAAAAAATTCTCAGGATATGTGTCCTCAGTGCTAAAACCTATAGATGCAGGCCTCCCATATTTTGTATGTGTTTATCTCTCACCCTGTGTGTGTGTGTGTGTGTGTGTGTGTGTGTGTGTGTGCGTGTGTGTGTGTGCGTGCGTGCGTGCGTGCGTGTGTGTTTGCGTGCACACATTTTGTATCTCTGATTATTGTCTTTGACAACTTTGTTTTGTTGGCTTTAGCCATTTTGTTTATGTACAGACTTTCTTTGTTGTAGCTTTGTTAGTAGGAGTGAGAAGCCCTTTTTGTTTGCACCATTTTTCCCCTTTTTTTGGTTATTAAAAGCCTATTTTAGAGCTTTGTCTGTTCTTTACTTTTTGGTTTAGGAAAGTTTTAGGTTTCTTAGTGTTTTGGTTGATGTTTTGGGTACTGATCATCTCTGAAGATAAATAAACGGCTAAGCTGTATTTCCTGTGTTCTGGCCTTGCTTGGAAATGGGAAGAGTGGGGAGCCACACCTTTATGTTGCATCCAGGAAACCCCTAGACCTTAGGACATAACAACATAGCTGATCTCAAACAAAAAGATGTTTCCAAAAGTCATTTATGAAGCATAATAAACCCTGGGGAGGCTGTCTCTGCACAAAAGAAACCAAATGACAGACATGTTTTTTTCACATTTAGAGAAATTTCAAACTTCTTTTGTTACCTGTAACATGAAGTCAAACAGAACTAGTTTACTCCACTCATAGTGATGAACTGTGGAGCAGCCGGAGTCAGCCTTTGGGGTGATGTTTTTATACCAACACCTCTGTTTCAGGGAGCTCTGGTACTCCCCCCACGTTAACCTCACAGTGGGCCAGCCAACAGCAAGGCCATCTGGGTAGAGAGATGCATCCCATGACACAACTGGACAGGGCTGGCCATCTAAAGAGGGAGCAAAAAAGATTATATGGTCAGGTTTCCGCAATTTGTCCCTCTCAGTAAGTTGTTGAACCTATTTTTATCCTGGAAAAGCTTACTGAGCAACACAATTCATCAGTGGTGCTCTAATTGGCATTCAGTTTAACATGTACACACCTCTACAGTATAACCTCATGCCTTCTCCAGTTGAGCAGATAAAGACAGGGGAGAGAACATCCAGGAATTGCAAATGGTGACCAGCCTGCTTCTTAATGTAACACGCAGTTACTGCAACCATCCATCACTGGATGGTTGTTGCTGTCAATGCAATAATGTTTTCATTTTTGTAAAGCAATGTTGCAACAAAAAAAACAAAATTTGTTGATAACATGGCATTTTTTTGGTTCTCAGTAATTACACTTTCATTTTGCAGAGCATTCATTTTAACTACGCAGGCTCTCTCTGAGGCACAGCAAAAATCCTTTTTTTCCCTTTTGCACTCTAAAAACAGACACAGATGTTATGTGATAGATGGAATAATGGTGAGGTGGGAAAGAGAGGGAAGTGAGTAAAGGCTTTTGTTCTTGAATATGTCTAGACTGGCTGTGGTCTCACTCTGGTCTCAAAAGGAACTATGTGGTCTTGATAACAATCCTGCTGAGTTAAGGAGAGGGTTGTACTGTATGATTACTCTTTTTTTTTATTGTACTGGGGTACTTAATGAGTAACGTGTAATGGCTTTATCTCTGAAACCACCAAATCTATGACAAAGCTTCAAAGATAACTGAAGGATATCATTCAAATGTTCAATCTATTTCTCCATAGATCTGATTACAGCGCTGTGATGTTGATGAGATAATTTGCAGTTTGGATCCTGAGTAGGCCTACATTGAAAGGAGTTCCACTCTAAATAAGGACACCAACTTATCAAGTTAGACAATATCATTTATTCCTCGTGGCTGTTTACATACCGCGTAAAAAGCTGAACTTTCTGCTTACAGCTGGTAGTGTCCTATTGAGCCCCAGCACCCTGTCCAGATGGAAAGCGAATACCTCAGTGGTGTCCACTGGGCTGTTGATTAGTCCACACTGCCCTCCACATACATCATTCTTCCGGTTTATATGTTTTTGGTTGGTCATTGAAACGCCCGTCTCCCCCTCAAATATCAGAAGTGGAAGACTCTTTCCATGAGAAAGTTCTTTGATGCGCAAAACTTTGGCATCTGCAAGAAAGCGCATGGCTTTCACGTCCTGTGTGCTTAACCATGGCGGTGCCCTCTGGCTGTAAATTCGGATAGAACTACTGTTAGAGTCTGTCTTTGCATTATTATGAGATGCATGGATTATATCCACATATATATAATCAAGATCCCTGGTTTCTCCCCTGGATGTCTTTTGTGCAAAGTTGTGCTTAATTTGTCCCGCGTCCAGGTCTAAAGCGCCAAGTTTGTTCTGCGTAAATACAGAATTAACCGACTTATTCCTTCTCGATTTTCGCCTCAGTTTTGGTCTAACTGTACCCCGAATTTTTGCTGGTTTCAGGCGCTTATTCTTTAGCGTTATATACACCACGTTGGACCGTGTGGGGACCACAAAGCTGGTACCAGTCAGCAAATCCGCTGAGTCTGGTAGCGCATCACTGATATCCACATTATACAATCCACGGGTTTGTCGGTACTTCTCTTTATCCGTCCTTCTGCCCAGATGATGCTGCGAGTATCCAATTTGTGAAACCACAAAAACCAAATAGACAACACATACGCTGGCAATTATTAAACTCCTTTTTGAAAGAGGGCACCCACGAATGCCGCTGGTCAGTCTTCGAAAAGGGAAGCATAGACAGTTAAAGCGAGACTTCCCCATTAGAACTTATGGTATGATCATGGTTGTGCGTCAACCCAGGATGTAGCGCAGAGCTTCCGAAACTTATTTTTGAAGGGTGGATTTGTAGGCACAGAGACAACTGCATAGGGGATGGACGGCATGGGAAACCACCCTCCAACTGAACATGAGGCGACTTTATCTTTCATGGTTTTTCTTCGTTTTTTCTTTTTAATATAGCTGATTCTACGTGATTAGCACTGGTATTCACTTCATAGCCCGCATCAGCCTCCGTGCTGCTGAAATATAGCCTATCACCCCAAACAAAGCAGGGGATGTCTATTCACAAACTGTTTTGCAAACGAAAAATACCATATAAGTGCATATGGCTTATTAGGGATATTTAGTAGTTAGTGCTAACATTTTATAAGAAGTTGGCTATTTGTTGATGCACATTCATGTCTGGACGCTGTGGACTTCATAAGGATATTGTTTGATTAGCTCTAAATAGGTTAGACCGGCTGCATTAACATACAACCCAGGTTAATAAGTTATCCATGCTTTAAGATGAAGTACTAAGAATATTTTATCCATTCTACATCCCTGCGTTTTCGGCGACATCTGCTGGTTGATTTCCTTAATTCTTAATTGGCTGAGTGCAGGCTGTTCATTTCCAGGAGCAAGGCGTTTGAATTCAAATGTGAAAAGGAAAACGGTTAACCACAGGAAACAAACATCTCCACAGACTGGGCGCTGCAGGATTTCCTGATCTGAATAAACTACCGGTTTAAATATAGAAGTAGGCTATTGTATTGTGGCCAATAAGCCCTGTCTTCCTCAGCATGCCAGGCGAATGACTCTTAAAACCTGAACAACCATATTGAGATCATTTATTTATTTATTTATTTATTCATTTATTTATTTATTTGTGTGTAGCCTATAAGGCCTACTGTCATTTTAGGCTAATTCAATTTGAGAGTAAATTTGCAATTTATTTACAGCCGCGGGGGAATAAAAATAGTTAAAGATATTTCAGATAAAATAATTAGTCTGAAGTGTTTTCCGCTAGCCAACGGTATTTGCATTACTGTTGTCATGTAGTTCTACCCACTGCAGCCATGTGTCAGACTGAGTGAGGGGATAATTGGCAGCACCTGGCTGAGTGTCAGTCCTCACCACTGCAGACACACACGGCCTCCAGCGGGTTTTAACACTCTGGACCCGCAATAGTCTATCACAGGAAACAAATATTTAGTTTTAAAATGCTTGAAGCAAAGTATCAAACTTTGCTCATGTTTGTTACCGCTTTATTGATGGTGAAGTGTCATAGCACTGCTGCTGGAAAAGGTAATCAACCTAAACTGTAATTGGTCTGAGATGATGAATGTGAGGAAGCCTGCAGGTTGATGTGTTGTCTAAAATCAACCATCTTGGATGTTTGTTTTGCTTTAAAATTGCTAGGTGCCAATAGGGGTGAACTTTCTGCAACTCACAATCTGGAAACATTTGATTTCCCCTTTAACTCAACCAACATGACTCACTTTGCCTATGGGATTTTTGCAAATGCGGTTGCTGCGCTGTTGTATGGAAGCAACTTTGTTCCTGTCAAAAGAATAGAGACAGGAGATGGTAGGCATTCAGCTATACTTTTTCTTCACAAAGATGTAACATTACTAAATGTTTTTATGTGAAGACCTTAATAAAGGGGGGCATCCACAAGTGGGGGCACAATTTTGCAGGCCCATATGAGAATATGCCTGTGTTCTGTTTTCAGGTATGTTTTTTCAGTGGGTAACCTGTGCAGCAATATGGATTGTATCCATGGTAGGAGACTTGGTGCTTCAGTCGCCCAAATTCTACCCTTTTGCAATGATTGGAGGTGTCATCTGGGCTACAGGTATTGTCACATGAAAGCAAACCTTCAAACTCATCAGTCTTCATGTTTTCATGTGGTTGAGTGCAGCTTGGTCTCATAGGATTGGTTCAGTGTCCAGCTGGACGTTGGGATGCAGCAGATGGGAAGCATCCAATTTAAAGAGTCTGTCTGCTGCAGTCCATCTTGAAATGATGACGTTGGTACTCTTCCTATGAGAGATGAGACCAACTTTGAGGACACTTGACAGAGTGTCCTAATTTCATACTATATATTGATACTAGAAAGCACACTTTAGTAGGTACTGTTGACAGTGCCCTCTTTTTGGACTAAATTTGTTATATTTTTGTTTGTACCACAAATGATACAAGGTATGTGCCAATAAATATCTCTAACTGACTTTGGAATGCTGGTGAAAAAATATTCACAATAGGTAAAGTTTTTGAAAGATGTTTTCTGAGCTGAGCCATCAGCACCAATACAAATATGACTTATGATTTTGAGAACATATTCTGTCAGGGTCTAGTTCCATTGTGGGATGACACCACACTCATATAGATTTTTAAGTACACTTCTTTTTAAAATCAGCAAAGTATGAGACATCGCTGCTATCCAGAATTGTCAGATTTACTCAAGGCACTAGACATAAAGTTATGGATTTACAGTTGATTGACTATAAGGGAAACTCCAAATTATGTTGAAAATTCAAATCATCAGCTTATGTTACTGGACAAAACAAAGTGTCTGTGTGTGCATCCCAGTCTTTGTCAATGCTGACTCTATTGTTGACAATGAAAGCGACATGACAGTCATTTGTCACCAGCTTACCCGGGAGGACAAAACACATGGGAGGTTCCCACTATCTATCTTGCTAACTTTTCTCCCATGTCATCTGCAGGGAATATAGCAGTTGTTCCAATTGTTAAAGCGATTGGCCTCTGTCTTGGGATTTTAATTTGGGGATCCTCTAGTTTGTTGATGGCCTGGGCCAGTTCAAGGTGAGTTGGATCATTGTATTTTCTTCCATCCATAATGGAATTTAAATGTCCTTTCTTTTGGTGAGTTTTATATATGAATTTAACTTCATCTTTAAAAAGAGGCATTCTGGGACATTTAAGCATTGCAAGGCAAGTGGTTGGGGTCCTGTAAAAACGATGTTCACCCTATGTCATTAGCAGGAGTTTTTTTTTTTTTCTTAATTTGGCAATGTATTCAAAAGAAATTGAGAGTGACTATCTTTCACAGATTTGGTTGGTTTGGGATTGATGCTCAGGATGTTTCCAGGCCGATGTTAAATTATTGTGGAGCCGGGTTGTGTCTGCTCAGGTAAATTGTAAATTTGGAAGTAAGGTCTCTCCCCTTCTTGCCAGCACAATTATCTAGTAGCTGAAACAAGACCAAAAAACAGCAGTAGTGTCACACTACAGTGGTAGTGTTTAGAGTTTTGTTTTGGATGACTGACATACTTTGTGTTTGTTTCAGTTGGATGACATTTTTCTTTGTGAAAACAGACGTGGAACTGCATCCCAACTCAGAATCAATCCCATTACTTATTGACACAGTGAGTAGACTGATTGTTGAATCTAAATCAATTCCTGCCACTTGGTTTGTCAAAGTAAGTGTGATGACGTCATGTTGTGTATTCTGGTGGTGCCATTGTTTTGAAAAACAACACAACTCCATATTAAATTGCTGTTCCTTTCTGCAGAGAACAAATTCCAGCAGCTATGGATCAAATTCCTCAAAGTTCTGGATAGATTTCATCGGACCAAAGACAAGACGGTTCATGTGAGCACAGCTCAGCAGTTTACACAGATAGTGTTTGTAAGCTAAAAGCACAGACAAGGGAAGATGTATGGAAAATTGATTTTGATTAAATTATCAATAGAAATATTCCTCAAGGATTGAACAAAGATGAATTTTATTATTTAAATGAAACCCTAAGCTTTCACCTGAGGCCTCAGTTATTCAATCTTTATGAGGTTACAAACACGAAGCCTGTCTTTGACTTACTGAACAGTTTCATAATTAAGACAACCCTTTCATCCCACTGGGGAAATGGGCTGCAGCAGCAAAATAACAAGCAGGGGGAAATGTGAGCGCTCATTTAAGCAGTCAAACAATAAAGTGGACCTAAGTGCAAGCAAGTAAAACCTCAGTGTCACGAGTAATGCACATTGTGTCCTTTACTTTTAACTTGTTGGAAATAAAATGTTTTTAAATGTGTATATATTCCAATATACACATGCACATTCAAATATCAAGAATTCGTTTTCATCAGCAATGTATGCAATTAGTTTAAATTTAACAGTATGTAAGTGGATATTTAAAACCTACATATCATCTCATTCTTTCATCAGTGGCTGCCTGCTTGCTGTTGTGTCAGGCCTGTTGTACGGGTCCTCTTTTGCACCCATCCTCTACATTAAGAACCATTCATTATATAATAACAGCAGGTTCCATGGAGCCAGTCTTTATGGTATGGTTTCTATGTTTGATACCTGCTTTCACATTTACCTTTTTTAAGCTGCTGTCTGAGCTATGCACCTGACTTAAAGACATAATTAAGTAAAAGGAAAAACAATTCAAACATCCTCTCAGCTTTAAGACTGTAACACACTGTTGGTCTTTAAATGACACTGAATCATTTTAAGGTTAAAAGGTCTAAAGTCACTGTCAGTGGGGTAGCTCAAGGATTTGTTTGACAATAAAATGTTTTGCTGCTCTTTTGTATCTCTTTAGCTCTAACTTTGATATTAACTACAATTGACTGACATCCTAAAAAACAAATGAATGCAATTGGCTTAGCTTTTTATTACAAACCTATTGAGATATACACAAATGATTTTTTTTTTCAACTTCACAGACATCGACTATGTTTATGCCCAGTGCTCTGGCAGTTTCGTTGCAAGCACAGTGTACTTTACCATCTACTGTGCTGCCATGAATAACAGGCCCAGAGTGTACTCCAGAGCCATCCTACCAGGTAACACCACACATTAGACAGATGTTTTGTGGCATAACTATGATCTTTTGAGTTGTCAATCTGAATTGCTTTACACAGAGTTAAAACTTTATTAGGTGCACCAAGGCTGTACACAATAAATCTGAGGGCTGATTTTTGTCTGTAACTAAAATACAGACAAAAATTTGCCCTCATAACTAAAAACTAAATCGAATGATATTTCTCCAAAATCTGCTTCTTCTTTTTTTTTTTCTTGTCAAAACTGAATATTTTCACTTGTTCAGGCCACTAAAATCATGCAAGTGAAATGGTCTAAAATGGAAATTTGCTCATGACTCATCCAAACTAAGACCATCACTTGTAATGAAGGGTTTCAAGACATCTTTCTTTTGAAGGGCCATAAACCAACCATAAACCCCAATGTGATTCCTCAAAATTGGCATTTGATCTATCACCATGTTCAGCTGTGACAGGGGGTTTAGAAACTAGGAGTGCTGGTTACAGTATACCACCATTATTCACCAGCTGATTTATTTCTATGAACCACTGTCCTGTTATGCACTACAGGGCCAACAGAGTTTTAATAATAGCTTCAGTTTGACTCTCACCAAGATGGGAAGAATCAGAGGAAATGCAGCAGCTTTTTTTGCCAACCTGCATGTACAAACACATCCACTCAAGAGATGGTTAGATATGTTGATTCAGCCAAAACATGTCCATTCCGGCCCAAAACTGGCATACAGCAAGCCTAGTCAGTTTAGATCAGCACTTGTGATGGTGGTGGTGATGGGGCGGTGCTTAACCACCCTGTCCACACATTTACAGTTACTCGATGAAAATGAGGGACATATCTCTCTAGAAGTGACTCTTGCATTTGTTTCCAATTCCTGGCACCTGTTCTCATCTCACTTTGTTTTTCTACTTAAATATACCAACCTGTAAGCATGAGTACATTCATGTCTCTTTGTTTTTCAGGTCTATTGTCTGGATTGATGTGGGCAATGGCTACATACTGCTGGTTCCTGGCCAATAACTACCTGAGTGAGGTTATTACCTTTCCCATTGTCTGTGCAGTAAGTATGCTCTGACAACTGAGTGGGCTGGTTGATGTAATGAACACTGTCTATTTAAAACCACTTGGACAGACAGATTTAAATTGAAGATTTGCACACTGCTCAGTGTTGAAATAGATCATTCAGGTTTTTGTTTGGTAGAAGTCCCTGTGTAGTCTGAAACTCATTAGAGACACTTAGATGTCCAGCTGCAAAACTAAGCAGACTAGCATGGTAAATGGGTCTGTTCACCCATCTGTTTGCATTTGCCTGTGGTATCATGCTTTAGCCATGCGTGGTTTGTATGCTGAGATGGTTTAACCTGCTGTTCCTGTGCTCTGGTGGGGTCGTACTAATGCCATCCTGCATCTCATATTCCTCTCGTGTATACAGGTGCTTCTCAGAAAATTAGAATATTGTGGAAAAGTTCAGTTTTTCTCTATAATTTAAGTCAAAAAAGCTAGTCTTTCATATATTCTAGATTCAATACATGTAAAGTTCACTATTACTCTAATATTTTGAGAGATGGAGCTTTGATTTCCATGAGTTGTAAGCCGTATTCATCAAGATTTTTTTTTTTTAAAGGCCTAAAGTATTTCACTTTATGTAATGAACCTGAAGGTTAAGTTTCGCTTTTTGACTTAAATTATGGGAGGGAATTAACTTTTCCATGATATTCTAATTTTCGGAGATGCACCTGTATTTACATAAATGCTTTTTCATAAAGACTTGTCAGCATGTAGTTTCTTCAGTCCATCACTTTCATTCATTGAGTAATGAACAATGAACAGAGCTGAGATTTTTGTTTTATTATTCTAATCCCCTACAAAAGCAATGCATACAGTTGTATGTTAAAATTGGCCCAACTAAATGTATTCATTATTCAAATTGTCTTGAATCTTTTGTTTATGCTCAAACAGTTTGTTGTTTGCTTTCTTTTCTAAAGGGATATGGTCTGGTTGCAGCATTGTGGGGGTCTTTAGTGTTTAGAGAGATTAAGGTAAGGATAACAGCACTGATCATAATCTATCTACAATCTCTCATTCCTTTGGATGTATATTGGCTCTAATATATTCAATACTCGTTTAGTATACAGTCACAGGAGAAGGTGACTTCAGACGTCAATCAAATGAAGGTTTACTGCTGAAACTACTAACCAGAAGCATTTGGGATTTTTGAAATGGAGAAGCTTTCAGCTAGATTTTGAAAGTATGCAACCAAAAAAAATCCCACCCACTCTCATCAAGCCTTCCTCCAAAGCTTTGGATCGAATGAAGTGATTGACAGTGCTTATTACAGTCCTGCAATAACCACAGATTTAAGTTGTTTTTTTTGATTGCTGTCTGAATGTATAGTATAACAGAAGATGCTTCTGAAATGAATTGCCTACCTCAGCTTTAAATTCTTCTTCAAAAAAAAAGAACACAGCAGAAGCCAAACATTTTGCTGAGAGTAAACACCTGTTTTTCCCTCAGGGGTTAACCAACTGCCTCATCTTCTTCTTGGCCTCCAGTGTCGTGCTGACCGGTTCGCTGCTGACTGCCATCTCAAATCTCTAAAAATGCAAAAAAAAACACCATGTGATTGGCATATAAACATACATTTACTCCCATTCTCCTACTAACTTGGAAAATATTGTCCTTGGTTTTATAAAACTCTTTGAACCCCATTAAAATAAACCAGACACAGTGGTTAAACTAAAGGTAAAGCTTTCTTTGTTAGATTAGGGAAAATGTCCTTTCAAACTAGCAGGGTTTATACTCTGCGCTAGCATTTGGTGGAACCACCCTCATGATTTCTGGAGGAAGTTGCTCAAAATGCTGTTTGCATTTGCTGTTGAAAATGTGTTTTTTCACTTATGCTGTGTTTTTACTAAAAATCAGTCACAAGATAATGGTAGTTTTAGAGGGTTTGTAACACTAAGCCGTTTTATACTATACTGACAGGGTCTTTTTTTGTGTGTGTCACTGTTTTGCTTTGTACAGAGTGACAACATAATTGCCATACTTGTGCTCCTACAAATAACATTTAATATGACTTTGCTTCACATAGAAATCTGGCATAAAGTATTTATATTTTTGTCAACACTGGTTGTTTTCTCACAGTTCTGGTCTTTTGTGCAGATTGATATTAAACTGTATTTTGATCAGCACATATAGGAGAACATTGAGAATAGCACAAAGTGGACAGTGGGGTCTTTTCTGAATAAATAAATGGGGTTTATTAAAGCATGTAGAAGGTGGTGTAGACTTTGTTACTAAGAGTTAAATAATTATTTAATAAAAAGTATGACTATGTTACCAAAAAATCCTTTTGGTTATTGTCAGAATCAGATGCCTGAATCTGACATGATGCCTGACAGTTTGTTGTGGCTATGCCCAGTGGTTGATAACAAGAAGTCACTGTGATGGAAGCTTTCAGTATAGAGATTTTTAAGCAAAGAATATTATGGATGAAGTACATTCTGGTGGATTGAGGGTGAACGTTCTTGAGCAGTTGAAGTATATACTTTTCAGTAGTTACTCACCAGTTTGTTTCCTATTTCAGTTCCCACTGCTGACATAATTATCAGCACACTTGCAATGCAATTTACTCATCACAAATGCAACCAAATCAAACCTATGTAGGTTAATGTGTTTGATTAATGTGCAAAAATGTCAGACTTTTAGATCAGTCTCTAAACAGTGAACAGTGGTTAGAGTTTCACATTCATTTGGGGATGATAGTGGAAGGTTCAAGTAATATCACCTACATGTCTTGTGAACACACCAATATTAATATAAATGCCTGTAATGAAAGTCCAAAGACTAGAACAACGTTTTGTAAGAAAGCGCCATGATTGTGTTTTTTGTCTAAAAAAAAAAACTAACACTATGCCCCCCAGATTCTCCTAGCATTTCTGGGGAAGTGCCCTTTTTATAGACCTTTTTTGGCATTTATGCTTCAGTAGATGGGTCACGGTGACAAAAGACAAATGAGAGATGACACAGATTCCCTGGTTAAGTCTGGTTTTCACAGGAGACGACATTTAGCTGGAACATATCCCCAAACATTAAGCCTTTTGTTAATCTTCCTCAATTTCAAATCCTCATACAGTTTAGATATGCTCAACAGTTGCTCTATGGCAGCAGATAAAATGTCCTCATATGTCCTTATTGCTGGTGTGACTGGGCCCAAAGAGAGTACTGCTTGATTCCTGATGCCTAAATTGGGTTTAAGAAGGAAATCCAAGGCTCTATTTTTTTTTTTGTTTTATATAGCAGTACCATTTAAAACTATACAGCTCTGCTGTAAATGACTTGTGCATCATTTTGTACAGATTTCCACAAAGCCCAGCATAGCATACAGTATTCAGTTTAACATTTGTGAACCACCAGAGTGCCACTGATTGAAATAATTTAATTAGATTTAAATATCCAGTTTAATCGGAACCCTGCTTGGTTTTACACAGCAATTATGCTGGTTTTCTAAACACTTGACACTGCTCTAAAATGCATTTAAGCTAATCAAACACTAAGTAAAAGCAACAACTTTGTCAACTGGTTTGTTTTAATGAACACGATGAAGTGAGCTGACATTTCCAGACATGCACAGCACCTTCATATGAACAGATGAATTTCTACAGATAAGGACTGAGTTCAAAGCTGTTATCATCAGTTCCATTCATCAAAGTTAATCCAGAATCCAAATGAACCCATTAAGAGGTTCTGAGTAGCTTGTGTAATTCATTGCAAAACATATTTAATCTCATAAATTGACTGGCTGACTTGACTCTCCTCAACTGCATAATTGAAATTTGCAAGTAAAGTGAAAAGGCAAAAGATGAAGTGCGAAATCAAATCTCACTTTAAAATCCCTTATGATTTAGAGCAATTTAACTACCATTTTCAACACAGCTGATAAATATATTTTAGGACAGGATTTAAAACATGGCCATCATGTGAAATAGTTGATGATTTGCTGTACGCAAACAGCTTGTAAGGCAGATTCAACTTTAAAGTCAAATACTGTTCCTCATATGGAGAGTGAGGCATGAAATTGAAACAGGGTGTCGTTAAATCTAGAGCCGTATTTGCCATGCTCCATGACTTTTTAGCAAAAAGCTTTAGGTTGAACAAAAAACCCATAATGGTGTTATATTCTTAAACAGGATTACCACACAGAGAATCACATCCCTTTAGTGATGTAAATCCAGGATACACACACAGTAAAATGCTTTGTCAGTTTGTTAAGGCACCTGCATTTCCACACACAATTAGTGTGCAGTGTGCGTGATGCAACAAGGCTCAGATGGTTCTCAATTAGGCACCACACTGTAAAGGTTTGTTAACTAGGTACAAACAAGACTTTAGCGGCTTTGATATAAAAACAACAGTTTCTGTATAATTTTTAAAAAATCACACTAACTGCCCTGCCTGCACATAATGTAGTGTGTATTCAGAACATTTTTGGATAACTTTTGTAAATACAAATTTTTCCAGCATAATTAAACTGGATGCATTTAGAAAAATATCTTTAGGTAATTAAATGTCCAAAAGACTGAAATTTTACAACCACCATTAAAATTATTAAAGGAATAGTATTTTAATTGGAAAATAGGTGTATTTGTTTTCTTGCTGAGTTAGATAAGATAGATGCCACTTGTGTTGATGTCTATGTAACCCAGGTTAAAATTCCATGGTCCCATTTATTTCAGTCACCTGAACACACAACAAGACACACCCTTGAGTCTATCGTATCATAGTGCTCGAGCGCGTTTTACAAGCTGAGGTGAGTTCCCCCAATCAGTAGTGTGAGGGGGAAGCCACCGGAGCAGCTGCACTCTGTCTCTACAAAAACAATGCTATTTTCGCTTATTTTCCATCTTAAATGCTCGTTTGACTCTAGCATGCGATTATGTATTTGTAGTGTCCACTACCGTGGTCTTTAGAAGCCGACTGGTGCCGCGGTGTGTCAAATATCTGCAGGAATTGGTGAGTCTGTTTGTTGTTGTGTCCACTAGCATGTTGCTATTAGCATTAGCATCCCTATGTATTTTAAAGGGATTCTCCACTATTAATGCTAATAGAATTAGCCATGCTATCTATTATGTTGAAGTGTTCCGCTAGCTGAATGCTAACTGCATTAGCGATCTCAATGTAATTCTATGGGCTGTGGTGGCTGGTAGCATTAGCAATGCTAGTAGCATTTGCTCTCCATTTGCTACAGGAGTTTTTATTGGGTTCAATGAATTGTAATGCAAACCTAGCACTTTGTTTTTAATGCTATGGCTTTGTTTAAGTATTAAAAGGGTTCATTTACTTTCAATTACTTGTGCCATATTTTAGATGCTGTTGTGTACACATAGAACATAAAATAAAGAAGATAAAACTAACTATTAGATAAATTAAATTAGTAGTGATTAACCCATAAGTCCTGTTTATTTAATACAGGCCAGGTGAGGCCAGTTGCGGGTCAATTGATGGCGAGCAACTACCTGGAACAGAACCTGCCCCTATAACATCCTCGCCCCCTGTGGGTCTGGTAGGAGGCTGCTGCAGCTTTGCTCACCCCCTCCACTCTCATTCACACACACGCCCATTCAATAAGCCCTGGGTTATGGAATATTTGCGTCACATAGATCATTCTCGTCATTTGGATGTAGCGTTCATCTTTCATGAACAAAACAAAATGTCCTATAGTGTGTTGTGACTGTCCTTATATCTGAGCACTCCTAAATTTGTTGCTGTATTTTGTTTGTTTCTGTACTTTCTGAACTACTGAGTCAACGTAACTGAATTTCCTCAAGCGCACTTTATCAAAACCAACTTTTCTGCAGATTGTAAATATTTTGGTTATTGTTTGTTTTTTTGTCTTTTTTTCCCCCACATAATATATGGTACCAACACCAAATATAATTATTGGCCTCAGTGTCATTATTTACTTATTCAACACCTCCTTAAGTCGAAACCTTGACTTCTGTAACCCCACGTATATGCTACATCTATATGGTATGTGAATATGATGATATATTGCCTCAGTCAGCAACTGGTTACCTTAGCTTGGCATAACCACTGGAAACAGGGGAAACCCTTTGCTCTGTCCAAAGGTAACAAAATCCCCCTACCAGCAAATCTAAAATTCAGAGATTAACACATATCTTAAAGTGTAAAAATGACAAGATGTGACTTTACTGGAGGTTATGTGACAGATTGTTTTTGTCCTTCATTTTAATTCTAAAAGATGAATACAGGTATCAGTCTACTCATCTAAAAAAAAAAGACTGTCAAAAAAGACAGTCAAATATATTTCCAAAAAAACAATTAGCCTACAATTAGGGGGCATAACCTGATCTTGCTGATGTACTGGTTGACATAGCAGATGCACAACAGAAGTACAAGGAGGATTTCAAGGATGGAGAAAGGATCAAAACAATTCAGAATTTTAGATATATATTAGTGGTGGGCCGTTATCGGCGTTAAAGTGCTGTGTTAATGTGAGACTCTTATCGGGCGATAAAAAATATATCGCCGCTAATCTATTCTCAAAGTTGGGTTGGGAGCTGGGTCTATACTACGCAAGCTATGATGACTTTCACCTTGATA
>JAPMOB010240870.1:0-18977 GCA_029875015.1 Lepomis gibbosus | reverse complement strand
ATATATATATATATATATATATTAATAAAATAAACGTGACTTGATTCTTATTCTTAAACGTGAAATAAATATTGCAGACTCCTGGCAGTTCTTATAATTTCCAAAAACATTTTGGAGAGTTTTAGGACTCATGATTGATTGATTGATTGATTTAACCTCAAGTGTTATTGAATCTGAACATATGGAGAAATGAAACCAGAGAATTACTCACTCCGACATCTTGGTGTTTGTTTAGCTCCAAAGCCTGCAGAGAAACACACATTTTACATTTAGAAATAGAGACAAGGCGCACGGACATCATTTTCATAATTAATCAGAGAAGTATCTCAGATAGACAAACATGGGAACAGAAAACTAGGTGAAGACGGGGTCAGGCTGAGGAGGAGCCGGACTGGAATGCTTCTGAAAGCTCTCTCCGAACGCTCAGATGAAACGGGACACCAACTGTGACCATCAGTGGTCTGCCTCGAAGAAAGACCTCGAGTCTAAATTAGGACAAGGACCTAGGGTCCAGTTGTCCCCCCCTGGGCATCCCTCTCATGAAAGGTCTGTCTTCTGGAAGATTACCAGGAAACACCTGATACCTCCTCTGTTGGTACAAACATCTCAGACATGACTGAGACGGTACCGTCTTCTCTGAAAATAGAGGCCGTCCAGAACAATCCAGATCAACAATCACTGCTTAGAAACAGAAAACAGAGAACTAAAGGCTCTCCAAGTCTAAAGGTCGTTCCAACAGTGATTTCTCCACTGGGACACAGAGTTGTGAATAACTAGTAAAAAAAACAGAGTTGTCACAGTCATGTTTTTTTCCCCCTCCTGTTCCCAATGAGTGTCGGACATTTACCGTAAAACTTCAAGTAAAAGCCTCGTCCCAGTAGGACACCTGTCCCTTTGGCTACACGTTTTGACAATTAAACTCAGGTGTCAAGTAGAAGCATGGTACAGTTTTTCTAGAAGTTTTTTTGATGTATAAAACCTCTTAAAGCCCAACGGGTCACTTTCTTGAGCTGCTTAGATTGTGCTTAAAGCCCGGGCTATTAATTGAGGTTTTCTGATATCTACCAATAACAACGGCAATATTTCTCTTACGACTCTGAGTGGATCCAGCAGAATAATGAAATACTGCACAAACATAAACCACATCAGTTAAACTACAGATTGTCTCCAAACAACCACAATTACATAATTTAAAGAAACATTGAACATGACACAACAGCCAACAAATCTGTTTTTCTTCTTCAGTAATGTATAAGAGTCACCAAGACAGGAAGACATTCAGGAGGAAGAACTAAATTCTGGGAATATTATGGCCTGAGTGTGTGTTTATTCATGTAACACTGGGAATGTGTGTCTGTTTGTATTCAAGTAGCCTACATTGATGTGCACATTTTAACCTTGCTTTATTTTTGTATATGGAAGGACGTATTATTTTAATGTGATACACAGTGCATCATTATCAATGAATATGTATTTGTCTAAGTGTATGACCTGTTATATATATGTGATATGTCAAATAAATAAAATAAAACTTGGCTAAAGCTCCTGAAAACAAAACAACAAAATGTAGAGGCTCCTTCAAGTCTCTTTCTTTCTTAAAATACAAAATAGATCAGAGATGTTTCATTGGATTAAAATGTCGGGGAATAAACGGTAAAAGGGTTTGTGTCTAAATTCAATAAAGAATTCGTGCAGTAGTTCTTCACTAAAGTTACATTATAAACAATATTATGTGTGTATTTATGAGGTAACTGTACTGGAACATACTCAAGCTATTCCTTAATTTCCACATTTTGTGTTTTCTTAGGCTGAACATGAAGCCGAAGACACATTAACACACCAGGTCACACTGAGGTCTGACACATTAAACCTATTTAAACAGTCTGTGTTGACACAGCGATAAACGCTGGGACTATCACTTTTCCCCTTCTAGAGTCCATTTACACCAACACACACACACACACACCTGCAGCTTCACAGCCAAAATTAACAATATTCATCCTATCCAGCATCCAAAAATTCCTCAGTCACCATCATCGACCTGCTGCAACAGTTTCTAAAGAGCTGCTGTGTTTTACCGACTCAATAATGACAATTTAAACATCCTAAACAACATATCAGAATCACTTTAAATGGCCAGATGTGTGTACATAAACGAGGAATTTAACTCCACATTGCTCTCAGAGTACATACAGAGAACAAGCATTAACAAACAGGACAACAACCTCACAAAGCAGACATAAACTACAGTGCACACTACAAACACACAAAACAACATTTGTATAGGGCAAGACAATAGTGTAGTGAAGCATAGTGCAAAGGATGCTGTATAACATAACATTTGTTTTGACAAGAGAATAAAAAAACGTATTCACTGAGCCGCATAACGACAGGGACACAAAGTTTTTCCATGAATCAAATTTATGGAAACCAGCAGCAGCAGCAGAGGGAAGGAAAAGATTTCTTACCTTTTAGCTGAAGACTGAAACAGAACGGAGCGACGGATTTGTTAAGCGGCTCGGTTTTGGCATTATAAGTTGGTATTTATTGCATTTCCTGAAGGCAAGGGAAACCTCATCTTTCTGTTTATGGAAGTCGATTTTCTCACAGACCAATGGGCTCACAAGCACCTGAAATATTATATCCTGACCCCCCTTCACCTCCAAATCTCCTCCCTTATCTGACCATTATAAACAACTCCGTCCTTCTAGATTGTTTCACTGCTTGCATTATCCACCAACCGACCCCCCAAAAGGGATCTCCTCATGAACCCGGAGGTGAAAGCCAGCCAATCAGTAGTATATGACTCAATAAACAGATTATTTTCATAAACGAACACTATGAGGATGACTGTGTGAAACAAGGCTGGCCGCTGAGGCAGCTTTTCGATGAAGGGAACCAGCGGGCAGCAGTGATGAAAGTTGAGGGGAGAGCAGGTGGGAGTGCAGTTTCAAGACGGTCATATAAGACACACTAAGTGGATGCCATTAAGAAGCTGTTAACAGGAGCTGGTCAGTGAGAGGAGTGAAGAGGCAGTTGGGAAAATTTCTGAACTAAGATCACACAGGATTTGCCGTGCAGAAAGAAAAACAGGAAAAAGGGAAGAAGTGAAAAGAGCAGAAATACGACAACATAAAGGTCAGAAGTAGTATCTGATGCCAAACATCTGTTTATCAACTGTAAAACTTGTTTACTACAGGACCTTTATTCAGAACACTGAATCATTTACACAAGAGGGACATTTTGTTTCGTCCTGACAGCAGCAAGGCATCTGAATAACTGAACTCCGGATACAGGCGGAAACACAGTAATTAGAAGTGGTAATAAATACTGTCATAGTGATACTAATAAATCTTTTTGTTTGTTTCAATTATATCTACAGTTGCTTAATTTTAAGTTGCACAAACAATGCAGAAAGTTGCCTTCAGTAACAACAAGAGAATATTAATGGTAAGAAGATAAATTAATATATAAGTATGCAAGCAAATAATTGAAAAAAGCAAATGCATTCAAAATTCATCCAGGTAAAATATGAACGAATTCCCAATATTTGAGTAACATGAACCCTAAGCAAGAGATATAACCTTGTCTTTTAGTGTTTACGCTACACGGTAAAAGATACAAACGCAGTTACTGCTATTAATATTAAATAATAAATATGCTTCCCCCGAAATGCTAACGTATTCCCTAAAGACGTAAAAGCAGAACAGCCTTTGCTCTGGTGTTTCCCTGGGTCAAACAGGGAGGGGTGTGGGTTGGGCTGAGGGGTGGCGACAGACAAACTGCAGCATGTGAAGCCACAAACACACAAGTGATAAGAGAAAGAACTGGAAGCCATTAAATCACAAACACACCTGTTACCTGGTCATCGGCTTCAATAGGAGCAAAAATAGTTTTATTCTAGCGTGTGCTTATTGTTCGTGTACCAGCAGTCTGTAGCACAATAGCAAGCTAACGTGCCTAGCTAATTTGTTGGGTGGTTTGTGTTCAGGTGGTTGCTACGTCGTTTTAATGGCAACAGTTTAAAGAAATTTGAATTATATGTACAAAGGTACTGGGACAACTACACATTACTTTTATGATCCCATTCTAAATTCATAGACATTCATATGGAGCTGGTCCCCCCTTCACAGCTATAACAGCTTCCAATCTTCTGAAATGGTGTTCAACAATATAATCCTGGAAAATGACCACGCAGAGGTTAAATAGCCGAGTTTCCCTACCAGTCAGTCAGAACTGAAGTCGTCTCTTGGATGAGGGACGAAACGTCTTCCATTATCTTCAACCAAGTCGCCCTTGACTTTAACCTTCTTTGGATAACTATCACCTGGATGACTGAGAACCTTCACAGACAAATATAGAAATGTTGGCAACTGTAACAACAAGCTCACTATCCACATTTGACGCTAAAGATACCGTACAGCATCTGTTAGACACCCCAGGATGCGTCTGTATGAGACCCTCTTGGGCGTTTCGTACAGACTGGAAGGCCTAGCTAGCTATGGTCGTATTAAAGGCGTTGACAGCCCCCTGAAGCCCCCTACCCTTAACATAACCATCAGAAATTTTTGTGCCTAAACCTTGCGCTTGTCGACCAGCTATGCCTACAAGCAGGGCATTGCCTCCTTTGCATTGTCCACCAAAGCGTTTTTTGCCAGCTGAAAACACCAGCTGCTCTTCTGAAAACGCCCAGCAGGGAGCGCTAGTCTGCGTTTTTGAGGTGCAGCGTTTTTTTCTGACTGCTTTGGTTGCTATGATAGCCTACATAAAATCTGTGGTTGCAAGTACTTCTACCTAACTTTACCGGATGTAAAAATGTCAAGACAGAGCAGAGTACTTGCTCTGGCTCTTGCTTGGCAGAGAGGACGGACTGGCCGTATGTGGGTTTATGATTTTGTGGGAAAGGAAACATCTCGGCGAGTCCCACCGTTTAGTCCAAGAGGACGAAGTCCGGTTCCAGGATTGTAACCGTTGCTACTGTGTGGTATTTGTTCCGCCCCTCCTCTACTGTGATTGGACAGCCAAGCTACAACCGCTTCACATTTGGGTCACAGAATCTGATAGGCCACATTTTGGTGTCACACCAAAATGTTTTACAGAGAGTTGTCTCGTCTAGTCGCATTGGCGTTAACTGGCAGGTTTCAGAACGTTTGAACTGGTCGTAAATCCTTGAAATGACTTGACTTCAACAGACTCCATCAGGTTTGGACACTTGTGAAAATACCTTTAGTCGGTCGTACTGGCTTTGAGTATTCGGCCTCGTACTTACTGCTTTTTCCTGCACGAGTCATTTGGTAAGTCAACACCAACAACAAAAACAACTGAAGTACATCCTTTTCTTTAATATTTCAACAGTACAAATTAAATCTCGACTTAAGAAACATGACATGAGAAACACATCGCTTCACATTTCTGAGTATCATATTCATTGAGAACATTCTGGGCCACTGAGAAATCACCTGAGAGAACGAGTTAGAAAACCTATTCAGTTTGATATCGTGACTTTGACTCGGGAGCATTTACAACGAGGGCTAAACCAAAATATGCCGATACTCTGCCTACTACGGTGCCTCGTATGGGAGTGTTGACAAATATATCCTCTTCTTCAGTCTCATCACCACCTGCATTAGTAAAACACCGGCACTGTACACAAATGACTAGCAGATATATTACAGCAATGACCACTTTACACAAATGTCTTTTTCATACGTTTTTTGCTCAAAATAAACCATCAAAAATATTCAAGATTTTACATATTATGTATATCGAGAGAAAGTTAAACTCAAAGTGTGCAAATGTCACCGTACGGTCACAAGACGACTCCAAATGAAGGCACCATACTTCCTCTCCCACCACACCGCTCACATGGCGACTTAACTGTGCTGCTGGGGGGTGGGGTGGGGGTAATGTGACGGTGAACTAAACAAATAACAAAATAAACACATTAATCTAATGTGTTGCCTTTTTTTATGACAATAAATCAGTATTTGCATGATCTTTAGAGACAAGGTTTTTGCCATTCGCTTGTTTTTAGCCTGATTTGTTTCAACTAGAGCATCAACAAATTTGTCGATTCATCGATAAGTTATCGATTATTAAATGAATTGCCAACTGTTTTGATAATCGATTTGAGTCCCTTTTTTAAAAAGAACAAAACATCTAAATCATTAGAGCTCAGCTTCTCAAATGTGAATATTTTCCAGTCTTTTTCCTCCTATGACAGTAAACTTGAATATCTGTGGGTTGTGGACAAAAGAAAACATTTGAGGACGTCACCTTGGGCTTTGGGAAATACTAAATGCCACTTTTCACAATCTTCTGGACCTAACAACTAATCGATTGTTTAAGAAATAATCAACAGATTAAACCATTATGAAAATAACCATTAGTTGCAGCCCTAATAGGTAATAAACTTGAATAATTCAAGAGAAAAATCCTAGGGTTGGTGGGTTGAGAGCATGAGTGTGTTTTATATGAGGGGTCTAAAGCAATTTACTTTAACGTTTTGAGCTTCAATTTTAAGATCATGATGAGGTCCATATAAGGGGGAAATTTTCTTCTTTGATTAAACACTCATCACCAACATTTTGGTGGGCTAATGTGTCTCGGTGTGCGTTTTATGCTAAAAATAATTTATTTAGCTCTGAAGACAGAGCCTCAAGTTTTATACGATATCTCTAACCACCAGCTGGACCTGAACCAAACATGCAGCCGTTAAACCAACCCTTTAGCAGAACCAACCGGGCCTGAACCATTTGATTTCAGGACTGCCTTCTGGATCATGTCGCCACTGGTTTCTAAACAAACTGAAGCGTGACATATTTCAGGCTCCTCAGAGCTGCTTGTTTCATAGTATTAAACCTACATTTAGTTATTACCCTTACGCAATAACCTCTGCATGACACTGCTATATTCGCATTTACATGGAGACTTGTGCATAAATCAAATTCTTCCAAATCCTCCCTTAAATTTCATCTTCAAATGACAGGATGGTGGTTACGGTTAGAGCACAAGCTAACCTCACTAGCACTCCACAGGTACCTTTTTTAAATATTCATCATTGCCCCACGTCTGTTTACTCCCTGCCATCCAAACAGCATCCCTCCAACTCTTCCCATAAAAACAAAAAAATTATTAGTGAGTTACGTACTAATTGCGGGGAAATGTCAACTCAACTGAAGAGAGAGAACACTATGATCGTCCAACCAATCAGCGCTCGTCTTATTGCCATTATCTGGTTCAGTGACGCAGCGCTTCAAATTATTATCACATCTATTTGGGATACATTGGTCTTTCTAAACAAAAACAGCACCATGGCTTCTGTGGAAGGAAAAAAAAGGAGCTGAGTGAACTACTGTAGCACAGAGTATCACAACCTGTCAGATACCGAATGTTGGAACAAGTGCTGAAACTATAAAGAGTTTCCAGAGGGGCCTTATTTCAGAAGAAAATATGTCAAATGTTGTCATGTTGTTTGCGGTCATAACAAAACAAGAGACTTTATTGATGGGCAAACATATTTTAAACTGACAAACGTCGTGTGTGTAATTTAGGGCACAATTTAAAAGTGATCAAATAATTAGTTGTCTCTCGCAGTTGACTACTGTACATATATTTTCCAAAATAAGATCCCATGGAGAAGAAAGGAGGGACTTAGGCTGTCTATTAGTTGATTAATCAATTAGGTGATAGAAAGAAAATTAAAATCGGCAAGAATTTTCGTAATCAATTAATCTTCTACGGCATTTATTAAAAGCAGAAATTTTAAACAATGTTAAGATTTGCTGCTTTTGTTTTATTATGACTGTAAGCTGAATATTGTGGGTCACCTGAGAGAGATTTGAAATGCCATAAGGACTAGAGCTGCAACGATTAATCAAATAATCGATTAGTTGTCAACTATTAAATTAATCTGCAAGCATTTTTACTTTTATCGATTCATTGGTTTGAGTCATTTTTTTAAAAAAGAAAATTCCTCTGATTCCAGCATCTTAAATGTAGAACTTTTCTAGTTTCTTTTTTCCGTAAAAGAAAACCGAAATCATTGTGGAGAAAACACCACATTTAGATGTCATCTTGGGCTTTAGGAAACGCTAATGGTCATATTTTACAATTTTATAGACCAAACAACTAATCAAGAAAATAACCGACCTTGAAAATAATCATAACTTGCAGCCCTAATTATAAACAGTTAATCAAAAAATACTCCACAGATTCACTGATAATGAACATAATCATTAGTCTGAGCCCTAGCTGGCAGTGGTCAAACTGTTCTTGGGTGAAGTTGTTGATTATGTGGGATCAAAAATAAAGTAATAAGAAAAAAAAGAAGTGTAAGAAATTGACAAAAGAACCCTATTAAGATTAAAAATAGTCCTACACATTAATTAACAACATAATGTGAGCTGAGGTTAACAGGGAAATCACATCAGGTGAACCATGTAATCACATTTAATTAAACCATTACTTAAATCTGGTTATTCTAATGAGCATGTAAACATGGCAACTGTCAGACTTGTAGAAATACTCCCAAACTAATAATTAAAAACAATATTAAAATAATAAAAAGGCAATACCTTGCATTTTTGGACAACCCTGTGAGTAGTGCAAATCATCTCTTGCAGTGTAAACCCTGAATCGCAGTACAGTGGCACTGATTCACTAATACTGACAATCACCCAGCTTCACTGCTCACACTGAAGTTCAAATTCACAACACAGCCACAGTCTGAGCACCAACCGAAGAGATTTAACCAAACAAACCGTGGCTGAAAAAAAAAATGGGCGTACAGTCTTCCTCACAGAGGACAGGTTGGGCCGTTCATCTTCCTTCTAAGTATGACCTTGGAAAACACACACAGAAAGAAAAACAGCGTGAAAAGGTCCCAAAAAACAGAAGCAGGTTAAAACGTGTCCGTGTGCAAAGTTCCCTCTTGCAATAGAAGCAGATTAATCAGTAATGTCATCCAGTCAGTGGCGTTAAATCCAATGGTGACAAATCACGAGAACGTCCTCCGATCATCAGCAGCAGAGGCGTATCTTTGTTTTTACCCATCAACAACGGTTCGTACGTTCAAACAACCATTTTACCAGCAAAATACATTTTAAGGGGAAAAAACAAAGCTCTGATCAAACGGTGTCAGACGTTAGTTGATATGAAACAGATTGAGGTTCACACCTGGCATTAGATTTCTGAAACGCATCTCAAGTGATTTCACTTTCACATTAGAAATGACATTTTATCTGTGAGGAAGGTGAAACTGCTTTTAAAAACAGAATTTGGCCTCCGCAGCAATACTCTACCTTCACAATGTAGTGTGACTTTTACTTACGGGCAACTCCACAGTAACATTAGCCCCGCCTCCAACCTTACTTCACTTTTCACAGTAAGCTTTGTGCACTTTTAAATAGTTTGTCATTTAGATATCCACATAGATACATAACCGTCAATGTAGAACCAACATTAGGCTGATTTTTACATCTTAACCAGTAATGTTACGTCACTATGGCTCTTTTTTTATACTCTTGGAAAAGCTGCCAAAAATGAAAATGACTGACGTATACCATCCTGCGAAATAGAGAGAGTAAGGCCTCATCTAAACTACACCATTTTGTTTAAAAACAGAGTTTTAAAACACAATCTCCATCCAAACCAGCGTTTTAGCTGCGTATCACAGTTGATCACATCTAAAACGACAGAAACGACTGTTACTGAATGTAACATGGGAGTTTAAAGAGCTTGTGGCGGTGGAAAACAAACTGGGAGTCATCGCAAGGTAAACGTTGACATGCAGAATACAAGTGTAGACTAAGTGTTATTTGCAAGGTACAGAATATTTTCATAAAATACCAAGTCAAAAACTCTGTCAGTAGCATCGTGTTTCGGGTTATGCATGATGAGACCCAATCAGAGAGCCAAACGTGAGCTTCTGCATCATCGTTTCTAAACTCCTCCGTTTTTGCCCGTCAGCACAAAAACGCTACCCGGAGTTTTAAAACGGAAAACGGGGTAGGCTGCATTTTCAAACTTCTCCGTTTTAGGTCTCCGTTTTCACCGTTTTAGTCTGGACGGGAGGTGCAAAACCTCTCCGTTTTAAAATGAAAACAGTGTGGATGGGGCCTAAGAAAAGAGCGGCAGCAATCTAACATTAAAGTGACAAAAATATTGATTATAGCCGCATTAAGGATACATGGAACGTGGAATGGGGCATGTAATTATTAGCAAAACACGTTACCCTGTGTGCGGACAGCTGGAATACACTTTGACATGTCATACTTCATTTCTAAACATTTAGTGCCAAAGCGCCAACTGGCTCATTACTGCCTAAAAGGCAATTTCACACCTGCAGCGGCCTTTTTGTGCATCAAGAAACAACCCCAAACACTCCCCTCCCAAACACCCTGCATTGGTCAGGCTGATCAACCGCGTTTCTTTATGAGCTTTCCAGCTTCACTCGTCTATCACACATTAGCCTGCTGCACAGAGCCTTCCAGCCCTTTTGGACATACAGCCCAACCCCATGCGCTGTACACACAGCTCACCAAGATGCATTTTAGTGCCAGTTGTGAACGGGAGCTAATCTAATAAGTAATATCCCACCCTGAACTGGAATGACATCAATAATCTCCTGAGATCTCCCATTAAGAAATTCCCCTGATAGAAAACACCACCACGACAGCATGGCACAGAACTGAAGCAGGACTATTTCAACTATACAGCCAACACTATTACATCGTTATACCAAGAAGCTGTATACTTTACAGTGAAGTCTATTGCGTCTCCTGTTCGGNATGACAGCCAGGTCACATTTACAGGTTCATAGAGGAAATACACCAAATTTTTAACTTTTACAACCACTGAACTCAAGAGGAGACGATGATATCCAGTTGACCAGTCTACAGGGGAAAGAACAGCTACCCTTGGTTGTCTTTAGGAAAATATCTAATACCACGGGAGGATGGAGGAATAAAGAGAGCCTTTAGCAGCAGCCGAGCATGTTGGGAAACAGAGTCAGGTCCAAGCCACTTTGCGCGATATGGCCTGTTTGAAGCACTCTGGGTCGACGTTGCCTCCGGGCCGCAGAGCCCTTTCCAGGCTCACCAGCACGTTTTGGTGGCACTCCCTGATGTTGACCGGGTATTTGGCCCTCAGTATTTCGTAGGCGGCGATTAGCCTCATGTTCTGTTTCACCATCAAGTACTGGATGATACACGTCGGCGCCAGAGAGAAACCGTCCCGACAGTGGACCAAGACGCGCTTCCTCTTCTCGGTGGAGGCGTCGATGCACTCGTTGATGTCCTCGAAGCAGCGCTGCTTCAGGGCCGGGCCGTCGCCCAGAGCGTCCGGTACGTCTCCGATGTCCACCTTGAGGCGAGACCAGCTGTGGCGGATGCCACGAGAGCAGGTGCAGGGTATGAGGTTGAGGCTGGGGCCCGGTTCTCCCGGCACACTGCTCATGTCGATGATGCTGTCGATGTTGTTGCGGCACAGGGTGCGCCCGTTGTACGCCGCATTCAGGTTGCCAACATAGATGTAGTCTGTCACCTTAGAGATGACGGGTTCAGAATATTGGAAGTGTTCAGGGCCACTGGCTTTGGGCTCAGGCGTATCTGGGCCCCTGGCACCGGCTGGCCCCGTGGCGGCTCTCCTGCTGTAGTTACGCAGCTTCTTGGAGCCCGAGCGGGACGGAGGGTTGGAGTCGGACTCAGAGCTGCTGTTCCAGGGTGGAGAGAAGAGAGAGAAGCGGCTGGAGGATTTGCTCTTGTTGAGGATCTCCACTGGGCTGGACAGGGCGGAGCTGGACGCCGTGGTGGAAGCTGAGGCGCAGAATAAAGACGCTCGCTCCAGAGAACCTGTGCTGCTGGCAGCTCCTGCACTGTGGGCCTGCTCCATCTGCAACACACACACACACACACACACACACGTGACCGACTGAATTATCAAACACAACTGTTCAGTATCTCATCCTTTACTGACTCGTGATCTGGTCCTCACATTTTAATGACCCAAGGAGTCAAGATGTCAAGTTCTTTTCTGAATATGAGCCACTTTTGTATACTTTTAGGAGCATGATGTGAGCTCCAACGCATTTGTGACTGATATAGAAGATGAGAAACTAACACACAAAGTACATGCTCAAATAATAAATAAATAAATACATGAATTAAAATATATTACCAGTGCCTGTATTATTACTGTCACCCCACTAGGGCTGGGCGATACGGCCATAAATGTTATTGTGGTAAAATTTTTCATATCATTCGATATTTACCATTCATGCTAAAGGCTTATTTTTTGCCCCTGAGTGAAAGAACATTTGACACTTGATCCCAAACAGTGGATCACTTTACAAATTGATGTAAACAATTATAATAAAATATTTTATAAAACAAATATGCACGTTTAAAATAAAATAAGAAAAAAGTAAGTACTAATTCTTTTATGATTAAAATTAAATAAGTCAAACATTTTTGGAACCTTTGTTATATTGATGTTGGGGAAAATTATTATATATCATTATTGTTTCATTCCCCAGCCCTTCACCCCACGTCCCCATGAGAAATAATGATTATAAAGTCTCTTATGACCCCATCTAGGGATGCACCGAATCTTCGGCCACCTAAATTAAATCAGCTGAAAATAGTAACAAAAAACGCACTTTTAGTGTTTGGCCTAATACGTCAAAAGACTGAATATATTTTACAGAACGATAATGTTGACATGTCGGCACTGTGGAAGCATTTTAAAGTGTCAGGGAAAGACACTGTTCTGCTGAATTGTCTCCTTGCACATCCACTCCATCTGTGGCTGACTTCTTAGAAAAGGGAACGAACGGCCTGACCCGCTTTGAGTGTTTGTCAGTAGTTTCTGAGAAGGAGATTAAGCTAGCCGCACCTAAATTTCCTAAATTTGGAGTGCACACATATTCTAGCCTTTATGGTAAATCCAATGAAAAGGCCCAGAGCGCGCTGACAGGCAGGCAGCTGACCCTAACCCTTTCCATGTAACTCTGCCACAACTCTTTCCTGAAGCAGAAAGACCTTCTAGTCAGCAAGCTAAACACAAATGTACTAAGATTGTAGTCCTTTCTGTAAATGTCTTTCATATCCGCCATTTAATTTCAGTTACTAGTTTGGCTTGGTCATATGTCTTAAAGACGGAGCAGGAGCTCAGCGCCAGATGTATGTTTGGAAGTACCTGAGCTTTGAGGTTGTTCTTCCACTCCTGTGTCTCCAGAGCTTTAAAGCGTCCGCTGCTGTCGGAGGAGACCGACATGCAGAGGGGCCGGTGAGCTCTGGGGGGGAGCTGGGGGGTGAGGGCCACGGGGACGGGCCTTGCATCGGCGTGCTCGCTCCTACTCATCATCAGATTTGGACAGGAGCCTGGGTCACACATGTCAGAGATCAACAGCCATTTAACAAAACATCTTCACACTGGTTGATCAGATTTAATTGTCTTAGTTACATACGGTATATAAACCTAGCTTGATGAGGAGAAAAAAAAAAAGTTTTGCAAAACCTGGAAAAGAGCTGTAAAAATTTGCATACATATTTGATTTTTTTTGTTAACAAATCCTGATAATGTGCCACTTACAGCAGCACTTGGCTGGACCTGCCTTTACAAATTCTTACTGCACATCCAGAAACAATATCTTATACCTAAATCATGTGTGCAAGTGTGGTAAAGCTGATAAAATCTCACAATCTAATATGAAAAATCAGACTGCGTGCACCCAATTTGACTTCCAGCTTATACAGCGTACTAACCTCGACAACCCAGCTATACCCTAACATTAATATAGCTCTCCTCATTAGCTGGGCTCCTTACATGCTTGCTTATAACTTTTATGAAGGCAGGTCGCCAATATTGACAGCGCTGTGTTGGAGAGATTTGTGCAGCGCAGCTCTGCTATCAAATACGATTTTTGGACTAAAAAATCAAAATCAAAATGTGGCAGTCAGTGATGACATTGTGACGGGCTGCCACAAATAAATCAATGTATGGAAAACACTTCACATGGTGGCGCAGCATGGGGACTTCCATGTAAAGGTACCCATATGTGTATGTAGATAGAAATGTCTCATTCTAAGGAAATAAAAACGGTTCATTATGTAAGGTCTTTATATGCCACTGAAGACATAGTTATGGATCTTATATTGTATTTCTGTTAATACATCCTATTCCTCATTTTTGCTGTGCATAAGTTTTGTGCTAAAGGAATTAAAGACCCAAGTATAGGCAGGGTAAGTTGAGCGATTGAAGCAAATAAAAGCCTGGGCTATTAATTGGAAGTTTTACAGTATAAGAAAAACCCACTGATACTGTTATTTTGTGACCTTGTAGACAACAGTTTCACAAAAGATCTTAACTCAAGGTCCAATAAAACACATTTCCTCATTGAAATGGTTAGAAGAATAATTCTGGATTTTGGAAATACCTCCAGATCAGAGACCAAATAGGTCTCTTTTAGAAAAACTGATGCTCTGTTACACACAAGGTTACAATCCGTGACATTCTTTCATGATCTGTCACAGTAAAGCATTTTGAATTGATAGGCCTCAGCTGATGCTGCACCAAATATCTTCATCCCTACAGTCTCAGTTCAAGCTAAACGTAACCAAAAGATGTAACAACACTTCCAGAGGACAAAAATGTAGTTCACAGCTGTTTTCCACCTACCAGCACATTCTGAGCGGGTGATGGACTGAATCTGCAGTGTGTTCTGAGGTTTCAACAGGCTGTGAAGAGTCCTCACTATACCTGTAGATGAGAGGTCACCTTGCAGTAAGCTTGACAAAATATTTACCATGTTCAGCTTTGGAGAAGACTTGAAAAAACAGTCTTACCGATCCTTCCATTCTGCTTGCAGAGCACCTTTTTATCCAGTAGTTTGTGCGCACTCAGGTCTTTGTTCCACTCTTCCTCGGCTTCCATGTTCCGCCTCCTGCTGACACAGAGGCACAAAAACCCGGCTCAGGTGACCCGTCATCTTCGGCAAGCGGAGCAACACTTCAGCTCCATCGGACGGACATCGATTCAGCAGCCTAGCGGCGTGGCGCTACTAGCATCACCAGCTAAGTTAGCTGCTAACGGCAGGCTAGCTTAGCCAATCAGCCAGCTAGCTCAGTGTGCGTGAGTCATGTTTGTTGAGCTGGTTTGTTGAGGCTCTAACCGTCGGTTATTTCTGCCCCGAGGGGGGCAGTAAGTCCGCAACAAACTAAAGCATCCACACTGGAAAGCAGGGCTAACATAACGACGGAAGTGGTTATCACTAAAAAAAACAAAACAAAAACAAAACACTGCTGAACGTTAGCGAGCTAACCGCCGCTAGTTAGCGTTAACTAACGTTACTGTCTGCTGCTCCTCTGCGGCTCCTGCAGCTCATTGCGCATAAACATCCACTACCACGGCGTTTTGTGGTCGTCCGTGGCCACACAACACGAGCTACCGCCGGGGACAAACATCACAAATGTGATTATTAATACGCAGCTGCAGTGTCTAGCTGGCTGGCTACCAAACAGCTTCGCCAGCCGAGCAGCAGCAGCAGCAGCATCACCGCGAGCGCGAGCCCGACCCCCTGCCGCGCGGACTCGAATGCGGTTTGAGTGCTGAGGACTTTTATTCCCTGAGCAGCGCCTTCCAGGTTAAGTTTATATACTGCCTATGGTGAAACCTGTCAAACAAAACGTCCAGGTAATAAATTCACAAAATGAGATGAAGGTTAGTTGAAGGTTATGACTTACGGTGATTTAAGCTGAAGTACAGCAGGATTTTTCAAAGGAAAACTGCGCAGGATTCTATTTTTATATTTTGTCAATTTAATATTCTCTTCTGTTGCAATATGTAAATATCTGCCACATTGTTCCTTCTCTGCAAATAGGCTAGTTGTATTACCTCTCAAACGGGCGTAATTAATCAGTTTCTAAATAAAATAAACTGAATTGACAGCCAACGGCTGATGCAGAACACTAAATCTAACGTCACAGCCCGGGCTATTAATTGGAAGTTTTACAGTATAAGAAAAACCCACTGATACTTATGAAAGTTATTTTGTGACCTTGTAGACAACAGTTTCACAAAACATCTTAGCTCAAGGTCCAATAAAACACATTTCCTCATTGAAATGGTTAGAAGAATAATTCTGGATTTTGGAAATACCTTCGGATCAGAGACCAAATAGGTCTCTTTTAAAAAAACTGATGCTCTGTTACTGTTACACACAAGGTTACAATCCGTGACATGATCATTCTTTCATGATCTGTCACAGTAAAGCATTAAACCGTTAATTTCTTGTCTTCAATATCACAATATTTTTGTAGTTGTAGTGAATGTTTGAAAAACCAAATAAATTTGTGCATCAGAACTTTGTTTTCCTTCTTTCCTTTCTTATTAATCATCTCAAGACTCCTCAGATATATCTGGTGACCCTTTGGAAAGGCCCAATATTTCTTAGAAGTTGGATACTAAATGCAGGACTTTAAGTTGTAATGGAGTAGTTTTACATAGTTTGTTACATCCAGCCAGGAAATACTTAATCTGTCACATCAGATCACAAAGCAGACAAAAAAAACTGAAATTCACATTACAATGAAAAGAATAAAAGCAGGAACACATATGAGAAACAAAATGAACAAATGTTTGGTCATTTTATACCTCATGGGTTACACTAGTCCAGAGTTTGAAACTGTAACTAAAAATAGTTGATACTGGATTATTTGACAAACTGCCTCAGAACAATGTTGTTAGGTCACATGTAAAGCTCAGCCATGTGAGAGAACAGTATATTAATTAGACATGCATGTTTACAAATTAATTATATGTACTTAAATCTGTACAAAAACAAAGACTAACTCTGATTTAATGACCATTAGATGTCTTCGCCACCTGTTCAAAACAGCTGTAAGATGGAACATTATACATCTAGCGTTATTTGTTATTATTACTTTCCATTTTCCCCTCTCATCCCTTCAAAATCCCTTTTGTCTACAAAGCTGAAAATATAACTCACAACATGTCAAATCATCACAGTTTTTTAAATGCACTTACCGTGTGTGTGTGTGTGTGTGTGTGTGGAGCTGGTTGAAGTTGTTCGGCTGTGTGTCAGCAGACCGACTGAAGCAGCAGCAGAAAACAATTATCTGGAAGCCGATCTGGAGAACGGTGAGCGTTTTTTTCCTTCTTCTTGTGTTTAATTGGATGGCTGCGCCTCTCTCCAGGTATCCTGGTAACCCACCGACCTGCTGATGTCACTGCTCTTCATAATGAAGTGTGAGTGTATCTAGGTGCCTTTGTCAATAACCAGGCAGGAAAATTCACAGGAGATAAGAGCGACAATGAAGGCCACGTCTGGTCATGATGTGATTTAAGGTGCTGGGGACACACTCAGCTTTTCAGGTTATTATCACAGATTACAGGGTCATTACCTCAACGTATTTCTTTCTACTTAAAAAAAAATACATATATGTTTTTAGTTTTGTCTAATTCAGATTCCTTATAGCAAAAACAGGACAATGCTGGTGTGTTTTTGTAGATTTGATAAGATGCTTTACTTGACTGTAGACCAAAGTAGTTTTAATTTTTTCCCAATCTTCCTTCCCTCCATGCACACTATTAACAATGTTAATAAGGTATTTTAAGGGTATTTTAAGGTGATATTGTTCAATGAATAAATCCTCGGATTGTAACACATTTAAAGCTGGGTTAGGCAACTTTGGAGAAATTAGCAAGAGACAGATAGACTCTGTGTGAGGCCAGCCAATCATTTCATTTGGGCTGAATGAAATGATTGGTCGTGCATGCTGTCGGCATCATTAGCTATGTTTCACCTGTTTCAATTGAAATGGCCATGACTGACACACAATAATTTAAATATTCACACACCATTAAAATAAACTTTGCCAAATACCATCTTTTACTCATAACCAATGAATTTGTCATTTTCAAATGAATGTGTAAATTAAAGGGGAGGTCATGTACTCCTTAAAATATTCTTATTTGTTAATGAAGGGATCATTGGCGACCAAATTTCCTGATTTAAATTTACCGTACATTCAGAATAGACTAAGTCTGGTAGTCTTCTCTTCGATTACCTGGCTGTGTGTGGAACACTGCTAGCTACTAGGTTTTTGGCACAAGTTGTGGATAAGACGATGCTGATTAATGGACATTAGCTGTGAGAGACATCAAGCCTAAAAACACATCTTATGGTGTATAGCATGTCAGAAATGGATGTGTTCAGAGCTGCGTGGGTGGGCGGGATATTTGCATTTCAAAGAGACTCCCTGAGCTCTTTAGCTCATCAGTGTTGGACCTTCACTGACCTGCTGCCTCCTTGAATCCCCCCTGTGACATTGACAAACACCTGCCTGAGTTAACAGGAGCATCACCAGATCAGAAAGTGAAACATGCACTCAACAGCAGAAAGCAGCAAAGCCTGTTAAAGAGCATAACCAAAGAGTAAGTCCTGAAGGTGGCACAAGAGGGAGGAAGAGTTTATCCTCTGTGAGACTTAAGTATTTTCATTTTCTGCTGCTTTATACTTCAGTACATTTTAGAGGGAAATATTGTACTTTTTACTCCACATTTTACTTTGCAGATTCAGATTAATAATCTAAAATGTTATTAACAATTTAACAATATTTTTTTAGTCAATATAACTTCCTCAAGCTGGAAACCAGGTGGGCTTTCTGAGGTTTTATACATCCGGAAAGCTTCTTTAAAAAACACACCAGGCTTCTAATTCGGGAATTGACTTTTAAGAAACCTAAAAAACCTGTTCTTTAAATCCTCAATGGTCATCTACAAATTGTTATTGAACTTAAAACATTTTAATATTTGACTGGAACCTCGGTCTCCTGAGTTTGCTTGACACACAGACTTTGGATTTAATCTATTTAGTCTATTCAATTCAATTCAATTCAATTTTATTTATATAGCGCCAAATCACAACAACAGTTATCTCACAGCGCTTTTCATAA
>JAPMOB010240858.1:0-17449 GCA_029875015.1 Lepomis gibbosus | reverse complement strand
TGTGTGTGTGTGTGTGTGTGTGTGTGTGTGTGTGTGTGTGTGTGTGTGTGTGTGTGTGTGTGTGTGTGTGTGTGTCTAACCAGGTGTGTGTTGATGGAGTGCAGGCCACTGACAGTCCAGTCCACCTCCGGCAGCGGTGATCCAGATCCATTGCAGCTCACCGTCACATTGTCGCCCTCCATCACCAACACACTGCTGTGGCTCACGCTGATCTCTGGTAGGTCTGAAAACACACACATGCAGATGCACACGCATACACAGTGCATGTTCACGTTTCAATACACACCTGTCACTGCCGGTGTCTACATATTTTCACATCAAATCAATTAATCACTTTTCATTAATGTAACAGAATTAGTACAAAGGAGGAAATGGGGTACACATCCACAGACACACACACACATATTAGATGGCAGGGATGAGTCACCAACGGGAGATAATACTGCAGAGTCTACAGCCTCTGTCAGAATCAACACAGAGCTCCTCACATCAGATTCACCCTCTGAACTCTGTCACACCTCCTCCCCTTCCCGCCTTGCCTCGTGACTCGTCTCCTTGCTCCTCTTCTCTTTCCTCACCATTTCACTTCCAACCCTTTACTTCCTACTCCTGCTTTCCCTGTCTCCTTCTGTCAGCTATTCTCCTTTTCCCTCTCCTTTGCTCTCCTCTGTTCTAGCCCTCCCCTCCCTCCCTCCCTCTCCCCTCTGCTGCTCCCTGTTTCTTTTCCTCTTTTTAAAATGCAGAGCACAACCTCCCTCATCTCCTCCTCCCCCTCCCCTCCTCTTACCACAGTTGTGGATGTACATGTTGTGCAGTGGTATCTTGGAGGCTCCGTTCCTGCAGTACAGCTGCTGTGTGTGGAGCACGGCCTCTCCTCTCTGCTGCCACAGCTGGATCCAGCGGATATCACAGCCGCAGTCAAACACCACGCCATCCAGACGCCTTGAAAAGCAATTAGCAAACAACATAATCAGCAATGACAATAACACCAGCCCAACCACTAGGGATATATCCCAAAGCTACTGTGTTCTGTATTTGTTGTTTTAGCGACTGAAGTGGTATTACGTTTGTAGTAAATAAAGTAAAAAAAAACAATTTATTTGCATTCCTTTACATACTACTTAAAGAGGTAAACAATAAAAGATGCACTTTCCACACCATTATCTCAAGAAATGACACAAATAATGGAAATAGTGACACTAAGATATTAATACAACAACAAGATGGATTCAGTTATCTTCAAACTTATCATAAATGTTACTGTAGCAGTGACACAGTGGTTTACAACTGAAGGCAATAAGCCTCTTCAACAACAGCAACAATAACAATATTGAGTCAAGTCAAGTTGTGTACGGTTTAAAACAAGTAATTTAGATCAGAATGTTTGACATGTGTGCTTTTATGTCTGTGCGCAGTGTTTACATACTGAAGACTATTATATGGACTGAAACAAAGGCACCTTCTCCAAACCTCATTAACGCTACAACAACACAAATGTTATAGGTATAGCCCGACCTTGAAATGCTTTTGCAACTGGTTAAACCTTTTACAGTTTTTAATGCTACAGTGGTTTGTTCCAATTATTTATCATGCTAAAAAAAATACTATTAAGTGGGAACAATGAAAAGGATATATTAGACATATTTTCCTTTTCTGCCACTCCACATTGATCTGGTTTGGTGTTTAATTATCTGCAGTACTCTTTAAAATCAAACTCTAGTTATGCTGCGAAATACCAGGACAGAATGAAAGTATCATATATTACTCATGTCACTGAAAAACTTCAATTAGACTCTTTTGGATGAACTTCAGTGACTCTCAACTTAATTAGCAACATTCTTCACAATATTCATTATACATTAAGAATATAGTCATTAAAATTTCAATAATAAAGATAAATATAATGTGACTCCTCTTACAAAACACCCGGGACATGTGACAGTCACGACAGGTGCATGGCTATGTTTTATAATAGTTGGATTTATTAAAACGAACAGACAAGAAGATAAACAACGAATGCCTGCACCATGGCATTCAAATGTGAGAAGGTCAAAGGTCAAAGCAGTGTTCAGACTGAGTCTCCAGCTGTATTAGTGGCAGGCAGGTACCATTGGGCCCCTCAGTGCATACATTTCATTTTCACAGGCGTGTGCAGAAAAGTCACATTATTCAACTTTGTACGGCACCTCTGCATTTTGCATATGTCCAATTTGGAAGCTGTGATTGGCCTCTTCTGTCAAGATGAATGCCTGTCCAAATGTCCTTGACAGAGGTCAATAAGATATTGCAGAAAGCATGAATAATGTATATGGTAGGTACGTCCACCATAAAGTAATGAGAATAGATTTCCTCAGGTGGATCTCACTTATTATCAGGTGCTCTCTGGATCTGACACTGTAGTTACAGCAGAGCCTCTTCACATTCACTATATGACAGCGTACTCACTGAGCTACCTCGTTTGCTACGTAGACAGTACAGTACAAGTAAAGTACATTTATCCATTGTCCATCTATTATACAAATTTTCTCTTTAATTACTTCAAAAAAATAACTAGCAATCATATTAATGATTATTAATTGTTATTTTGTAAAGGTACCAATACTAACCTAATGATCAAAGTCAAAATCTATAACACAATAATTCATAACCAAATTTTCTGTCAAACTCAAATTACTTTAGTTTCTCTTTTTCAGTACTTTAATTTAAAAAAAACACTCCATAAGATCACACCTAAATGTGAACAAATGAATTGTGTCTTCGTGTCTTCAAATGCTGCAATTTGTGTTTAGATGTAGTGGCACGTGCACATTAGGTTGAGCCCCATTCACCAAAATAAAAGTAATTTTATTGGACTAAAAGTGGTCAAATTTAAAGATACTGAGTATAAAAATACTGGAATCAGTCTAATTAATGCACACCAGGTTTAATTTTTGAAGTATGTCTAAATTGACGTTTGAAATAAAATATCACACACGGTGCACTATGACAAAGCAACAAAATAGTTCTAACATGCATTCAGCAACATCTTGGATTAACGCATTAACCTTGTGTGGACTGTATATTGCACAGTTCACTCCACAGACAGGTAGAGAATTTCACTGTTAAAGGTTATCATTTAATGCTGCATGTTTAACCACGAGGGATCAAAGCTCACCAGAACAGGGCCACCCAGGCTTTTCCCCTTACTGTAATTATGTTAATTGTTAATAAGAACCACCACCTCCATACATTACCCAGTATTCCTCTGGGCAGAGCTGATCAGGGCCAATATTGCAGCCGTACAGATACAGAAAATAGCATAAAAAAGCAGTAAGATAAGAAAGCTGCAGCCCTGAGCACGTAATGTGGTTGTGATTTTACAGCTCTGCCATCTAAACAAGTTATAACACAACAAAGGAAAAAAAAACAGCTAACTGACAGTTGGAAGTTGATCAATGTCTGGGTGAGAGCACATTAGACTTAGAAAAGAACAAAAGCAAACAGCAGTATGACCCCAGATACAGAGAGCTAACAGCATGATGTTTCCTTGAAGCTGGCTAACGATCCACCCCGCTACTCCAAAAGGAGAGGTAATGATCACCACTGGAGGCTGTTTTTCTGGGAAATGTACACACAGGTGCTTTGGCTGAGGAGCTGTGGATCACAAGCAACAATAAGCTATATACTGCATTGTTGTTCACGCTTTGATCTCAGCTTGAATGCAGTGCTTCCTCTCCTTATACTGTTGTCAGGGATTATTTTAGGTTTTTAAATCCTGTGTGTTTAATAAATCGCCTTATTTGGCACATTTTACCACAGTGCTACTGATCTTGGGTGTGACTGTAGGTTGTATTTTCCTGTGATGTCTAGTTTTGTGGTAATTCAGGATAAAGATGTGTAGTTAGATTTTCTAGGTGCTCTGCTTGTTACATTGTTTGTCATTCCTGCTACTATACAGTTTATCTAGATGTTAATACATATTAATAAGAAACAATTTATTTGTGAAGATAACACTTACTAGCAAGGCAATTAAAGATTTATGTATAAGGTTAGGTCAGAAAAATATTTGGTTAGGTCAGTGGCAGAGCCAGACTATTTCCATGGGCAATAGTGCCAATTCATTTATTTACTATTATAACTTTTTTTATATTTATAATATGTTCCTGTCACCTAAGAGATTTTAGTATCACTAGCCAGAAGACATTAGACCACACATCCTGAACCTGTGGGTTTTTTTGTTTTTTTCCGTTCATTTCATTATTCATTAACATCTCTATTTCAATTTTAAGTCAATGCAATAATTGGACAGAATTCAGGCATAAATTGATGAAAAGTTGCATCATGATCCTTATGTAACATTCAGCAACCCAAAAGTATTTATGAGAGTTCAAATAAAAAGGCATATTCTATGTGCTACAATGTGTTTTGACTTTGGATGTGACTTTTCCTTTATTTTCTCCAAATCTGTACAGTAGAATGACATCGACTTCTATATTTTTAACTTTAACAGTCAAGGGCGTTCCCAAAAGAAATACATTGTGATTGTCATCAAACATGATCATAATTTTAAAAAAAATTATATTTACAGTAAAATGACATTCTCATTTTAAAAGTAATCTATCTAACTAGGAACTAGGGATGTCCCGATCAGGTTTTTTTGCCCTCGAGTCCAAGTCCGAGTCATTTGATTTCGCGTATCTACCGATACCGAGTCTGAGTCCCGATCCAATACTTCTATAATACTTAATAAAAAACAGCGAAAAAACAGATGCAGGATGCTCCTTATTTTTTATTTAATTCACCTTATTTTAACATTCAACAACTCTGTTAACAAACAGAGCACTTCTGTGAGGTAGCTTGAACAATCAAGTAATAAATAACATAAATTCTTCACTTTTGGACTTTAGCGCAACAGTAATAAAACAAATAGCAACTCAACTTAAAATACCCGCCAGGCATGTAAACAAATACAAAAATTAAAGTTCCACAGTGTTTGCAAAGCACATCTATATATACATATATATTCATTTATATCCGCGTCCTGATCAGAAGGTAACGTCCGATTCCGATCAAGTCTGAAACAACGTGATCGGGCCCGATTTCTGATCTCGTGATCGGATCTGGACATCCCTACTAGGGACCCCTTGGGGGGCTGGCTTGACTGGGTTCTTGCAATGATGTGTCAGATTAGAACTGACAAATGAAAATTAGCCAACAAATCCGACTTAACTACACAGTATGTAAACACCATTCATCCAAGGCTTCTGTTTATTCTTCATATGTCCTAGCCTGAAAACTAGTGCTACAGCTTTGTGTTGTTAGTATTTCAAAGCTCACTGAAAAATATGTTAGTGTGCACTGAGTTGAGACTAGTTTACAGGTCAACTAATTAATTCTCTACTCCATGCTGCCTGCTGATACTGTTTTTTGTCGAGTGTTGACATGTTTTTGTTTTTGTGACCTTTCAGTCCAGTTTAATATCCTTCTGGTCACAGAGAGAAACTGGCCACTCACTTCACACAGAGATCCAATCCTCCTGCAACAGTGGCAACAAATATGCCATTATTTCAGTTACCGTCGACACATACATTGAATTGCTTATAGCCTGTAGTTAGACGACGGGTCTGTTTTCAAGGGTCACTCTCTCTCTCTCCCTCTCTCCATACATGTTTTGCAAACATAATAGAACTGCCCATGCAAACGGATTTTCTTCTGTTTCTGCTCATTTATATAAAATAATTCCATAGAGAAAACATCGAGCAGCCATGAGAAATGCAATCTTTTTGTCACCAACATTACCGCAAATTGCTATTGTTTGGGAAACAAACACACTCCTACACTCTTTTCAGTCAACTTTTGTAGGTGAATCACTTTTAATGATCACAGGGACAAATGTTGGGAGAAAAATTGTTTATGAAAAACTAATTGTGATGTGCGTAAAGCAGGAGGTCAGTTCTGTCTCAGGTATCCCAGCTATATGAAAAGTCAATAGTTATTATATAACGAGCATGCCAGAACCCATCTTTCACTAAAACAGATTCATTCACGAAGCACTATTTCTTGTAATTATACTGCCAGGAGTGACTTCAGGTTTTATTCCACATCAGCAAAACTCAGCAGCAGCACATGTTTATTCTCCCTTTAGACTGGGGGAGTACAACCAGCTTGGTGCGCTCCTAAAAGGTGTCCCCAATACAACTGCAGCAGGAGAAAATTGATGGAAAAAACAAGTGACCTGTAATATGATGTTGGGTGGCGTGGCAAGTGAGCTGGTCTTTAGCCTGGGAAGGCCATGGCCACTGCAGGCCACATTCTCGCTCTACACTGGCTAAGGTGCTAGTATATCTGAGTAACAATAGCTCTTTCCTGCTCATATTTCAGAAATTCACAGCTACACCCAAACTAGGAATAACACGCTTTCCCCTGCAATATCCGGCTCAGTCTTTTAGAATTATGTATGTAGTCATCATGTGCATATTTAAGACATTTTTCAGGCTTCTACTTTTAAAACCAATCAGCTGGAAACATAAAAACCCCTTTGTGTGAAAAGCCATTGTTTCAAATTGTTTCTTTGAATTTCGAGTAGTAACTCTGCCACCGTGTAAACCGTACCCTAGAAAGGAAAGATTGACAGGCTCAGCAACAGCAACTAAGGACAGTGCTTAGTGAATGGTCAATAATTTCTCTTTTATGAGAGACTGAATTGCATTTTGACACCCATTTTTTAATCAAATCACTGTATTTTTTTCTTTGATGCAAAGCACTCGTTGCTGCTTCTGCACTGCACTTCCCATAGATCACTTGTCAATCAAACAGTGCGGCCAATTCTGTCATTATTATTATTATAGCATGTAAAAGAGATAATCTAGCTGTCATGCCATCAGTTTGGCTTGAGTCTTGAAGCAGTTGATTGACAGTCGGACATCTATTTACAGGCAAACACATGTAGCCATGAACTGGTGTCATTTTTACCACAAGTTTTCAACATTACTCTTGCACCTTTGCTATTCCTCTGTCACAAATGTCAAGTTATGCTCAGTTTTCATTGTACAGCAGGAAGTGCTGTTTTGAGAAGTAGTAGTATAAATCAATCAGGGTGGAATAAATGGAGAGTTGACTCAACCAATGTCAAATTTAATACTCTTCTCCTCAGCAAGAGCTTTTACAACATAAGCATTCCCCCTTGATCCTGCTAAATTTGCTTTTACCACAAAACAGTTGCTTTTACCACACCACACTAAGTGTGTATTATTGCTTTGCCACAGTCCTGGTTGTCAGTGGACCAACTCTCTCATTCTCACGCTCTGTCTTCTGCTTATGTCATGGATAAAGTGGTATGCTGCAAATAAATAAATCACCATTTCGCCCCATCATTGCTTTTCTTTAAGGTTGCAGCCACTTGGCCAGTCAGCGTCCCTGCAGGTTTCTCACTGCCTCACTTTTATTCTCTGTCTTTTTTTCTAACCACCATAGTTTTTTTTGTGTGTGTGTGTGAGGAGCCAGACCTGACTTTGGCTTATCGACAGCACCACCTGCACTGCAATCATGTAGAGGAAAGGGGACACCTGAGTCAGGTCAGGGAAGGCTTCAGGTAGAAAAAAAATGGACAATTGAGCAGGAGCTGAATTTTTTCTTCAGAGTCAAAGATTTTAGCAGGGACTCTTCAGATACTTTTGGCGGTTATTTTTAGAGGTTAGATGATGTGAGAGGTGCTTTATGCGTGCATTCATAATGTATATTCAGGATGGATGATATAGCGACGTATGCATCTATTTATAGCATGACATGTATCGTATACTCCCTTGTGCTGTGTATTTCAACTCTGATGTTGTTCACATTTAGATGTGATCACTCTTAGTTGGCATGTATCGGGTGAAATTCTCACCTCGCTTCCAGCTATCAGGCAATCATTCCCATTACGCTGGCTGGCTTATAGGACAGCAACAAAGGCCCTTCACTTCTGGCTGTCTCTGGGCTTTCCTCTGCATGGTTTCCCAGCCTTGTTTGTAGTGTGCCATGCTGTTAGGGCCTTCCTCTCTAATGTAATGCATGTTGTGTCTATTCTGAGAATATATCCAATCCAGGTCCACCAGCTTCTATGTGATGTTGTATGTATTTTGTCTTGCTGAGTGATTGAGCGATTACCAACTGAAGTGGATCTGGGTGAGCCAATCACAACAACTGTTCATCTAAGAGATAAGGGGTTTTTATACGATCACTGACAGAGGAGCCACCGGTCCAGATTGAAAAGTCACATGTCACATGTTTTTCTGCTCTGGGTGCTTGTAGGTCTAGACCTGCCTCCAGTCTGCAGGTCCATCCGGCAAAATACACCCTGCTCACGAAACTCAATCAGAAACACATTTAGTGTACCGTTTAGCTTTAATTTGAGATAGCTTTTTACCTGCTTGAAAAAGGAGCAAGCACCGCTCCAACATGTATGTTGCTCAGCGCTGGGTCACATTTTCGTTGTTCTGACTGGTTGTAGGTCTACTCTGGTGTACACACTGATAACGTCCCTTAGGTAACTTTGAAAACCTTTGCCTTTAAGTCTCTGATAGATCATGGGCAGTGTTGGGCATAATAATAATAATATTACTTTCCCAGTACCTAGTAGTGTAACAGTTATGTTTCCAAAATAGTTATGTCCAGTGTAGGACTGTTTCTCCTGCTATTGTTTTGGTTGATCCTGAATCAGTCCATCTAATTTTACTTATTTCATAGATATTTGTAGCCTCTCATTTCATTGGTGACCTGCGCTACAAACATGGCTTGGTTTGGTTTCGGTGTTTAGGGCTGGCATTTTTGCACCACCACCTTCCCGTGGGATTTCAGCCGAGGTCCAACCATCAGCCAAGGAGGTGATTTGTAGTCTTCCATCTTCACCTAAAGTCCTCCAGGAACATAAGACTGAATGCAATACACTGTTGAATATGCAGTTTTTCCTTTGTCTGACCTTACTTGCAATTTCATTTCGCAAAAAAAATTTACTATTTAGACATATCCAGAACCCGCAGATGCTCCACAGTTAATGGCCAAATGATTTTCTGACGGGAACATTCAACCTAGAGGCACTACTCTCACCCCAATGCAAAGCAGGCAGTCTTTTCGTTTTTGAAAATCTTTGGTAATTTGGTGGCTTCAGTTGATTTAATTCCAGTGTGAAGCAGTGTGCTTGTTTTTGTGTTAGTTCTGATGAGGAAGTTAAATATTGGTATGCATTTTTAACTGATGCCTATTTTTTGCCTGCTGATGCTATATTTTATCACAAAAACAAATAATTTTTTGTGGCTTTAGTTACGTTTACAGAATTCAGATAATTGCATTTAGAGTGACTTAAAAACTCAATAGCAGTTAAGTCAAAAGTATGAAGTGCGGCATTAAGGACATTGCAACATATAGCAAAATACAATTTTAATGTGATTAAGGCAGAGCCTGAGCTAGGTTAGAAAAGTGGATAATTATTACACAGCAATAGACCAGGAACCCACAGTGACATCAAGCTACAATGACTGTTTACTTTTATCTTAAAAAATCATCTGAAAACATATCTACAGCAAACTCTCTTCTTTCTCCATCAGTACATCTTGAGATATACTTGTTATAGTCAGCTCAGAAACTGACACTGCAAACAGGGGTTTCGGGCATGGGACACAGGGGCAGAACAGGTGAATTATAAACATTAGCCGTCCAGAAACAGAACAAAGTAATACATAAAATGAACAGGTGAAAAATCCGGTGTCGGGATGTCGGGAGCTGATAATAAAATCCAAAGAACAGAGTACAACCCGAAAAACACTGGAGAACATGAGAGGCAAGGCTTGGAAGATGTGACAACCAGTGCAACACTGGTGAACAACCATGCAACAATGAGCATGCAACGAGTGACAGACATGCACAGGTGGGGTGAAGACAATGAGGCGCAGGTGATGCACATCAGACAATCAGTGAAAACATACACAGGAAGTAAGACGAGACAAGGGGCCGACACACTACAAAGTAAAACAGGAAACAGAACGAATAACCAGTGCTTGAAGTGAGCTGGTACGCTCCGGTACGCAGGGCCTGCACCTCAACATTTTACTCTTTGCCGTACCGGCACTTTTTCTTGCATACAAGGACGTCTCCCAAGCTGCGGTATTCTCCTCTGCCCTCTCACCTGTTCCCGTTCTCGCCTGCCTGCTAATCTGTGTCGGTGGAGAGAAAGGAGGGAGAAAAGAAGCTTGGGTGCCTTTCAAGCAGCCGTGTGCTGAATGTAGCTCTTCAATGTCACTTTTGGTGAACTGAGCAATCACAGCCTGTATGGGGCGGGACATTTAAAAATATTGACAGATAGATCTATTTGTTTCCACTTCAAGCACTGCGAATAACCAAAAAGACTTAAGGAAAACATGACAGACAAGACCACACACACACAGAATGTTAAATTCATATGAAACAAAAAACATAACCATACCAAAAACCGTAAGACCGTGACAACACTGCTTCTAAAGAGAAAGACCTTTTATTTGCATTTGTACTTTCACAAAAATAGTGTTTATAAGCAAAGGTCTTCTTTATCTTCCTTACAAAAGCTTCTACCAGGTAGACTGGGTTTTAAGCATGTGACCTCTTCGCTGTCTATGCCAATGCTGCCCCCAATCCAGTCAGTTCTACTACATTTAACATTTTAATACTCCATTTCCCTTTTGCAAGTCAGTCTTTGATGTTTTTGAAGAGTCAGTGTAAATGTCATGTAATTCAGTAAGAATTTGCCCTGAGTGCAATTGGGCTCTAATAAAAAGATGGTTAAAATTTTGTAATTTACCTGTCATGCAGCCCTTGGAAATGTAATGTTTAATTCATCCTAATCCACTGGCTGTCATATCAGAAGATTACAGGTTTGATCTATTCATATTTCATCCATATTCAAAGAAAAATCCATTTTGCAGTGAGAGGCGTAAATGTTTGACTTTGCATTGGCCCCTGCTTCCCAGAGAGCTGGGATTAAAGAAGCCCTAACAGAATAAAGGGATTCGGGATGCACGTTGCCTCAGGCAGATTGCTTGCTTCAGTTGCTAAAGAAGGGGAATATTTTGCTCTTTTTGTGGACCAGACAAAATGCGCTTCCTCGAAGACAGCCGTATCGGTGACTGCTAACTCCACTTCAAATAATCTCCAATAATATCACCCTGGTAGCGGCAGCAGATTTAGCATATAGCCGCCCCATTCACCCCGCTGCTTTTCTCAGGCTTGTGATTGGCTGGGCTGTGCACGACACTGCAGTAGCTCTGGTCCTTTGGCGAAAGGATACACAGACAAAGGGGCAGAGCCGATTATCTGTGTCTCCTCCAGAGGCAGCACACAGCAGACATGTATTGTAAAGGTTCAATGTGACGTTGGGGCCTTTTCACAGGAGCCACAAAAGACTCAAGATTATTGAGATTTCACTGATAGTATTGTCATTGTCACTGCTATTAAGATATTGCAAGGTGTGTGTGTGTGTGTGTGTGTGTGTGTGTGTGTGTGTGTGTGTGTTTGTGAGAGAATCTGAGCAACCAACCTGCAAGTTGCACTTCACTAGGCTTGATAAGGAGTGCCTGATATGGGAAAAACATACTAATGTACACTGACTGATAGGAAGTACTTTTTCCTCTTAACTTTTAACTGTTCCTTCATCATAAAGGTTGACTTTGTTCCTCTGAAGTCTGATTTGAATTGAGGAGTGGATAGTGGATAGTAAGAGCACTGGACCTGGCTGAGTGTCAAAAAAAATCAGTTAAAGTAGCTGAATAAACTGTTTAAATGGCTCCACAATGTAACATTAATGTACTGTATTAAATGTATTAAATGTAGCATTTGATTCCCCAGCTTGGTCAATCACACAGCTTTGATGAAACTATAGTGATTTCATAGGACATATATTTACCTTTATGGCCAGCATTTTTGACATGTAAAAATTACCTCTTTACCTATTTTGTCTGTGCCACAGTGTGTGCACCAATTTCCACCTTTATTTTCATTTATTTTTGTTTTAGTTTTCCCAAAAAATTGTGGAAGCAATTTGAGAGTAGCTTACAATGCAATTGTAATAAAACAATGGACCTTAATTGAATTATAATGAATTCATCAATGGAATTTTGTTATTTTAATGCTTTTGATGGGCCTACATGTAATTCCAGGCTTAAAAAACTATTTGTACATTTCCTATTCGTTGCAGGTCACTGTCACCGTGAGCTTTGAAATTTGTACCCTTTCATTGTTCAAAAATATTAAACACAATTACAATAGAAGGGCCTAGAGTGACTGAGATAACACAGTGTAACGACAGCACCATGGCAAAGGGCCATGCTCTCCTTTCGTCACATAGAATGGAAATTATTTCAGCTGGTTTGATCTTCCTCTATTTACATAATATCAGTGTGGTTCAGCAGCATGGGTGGCCACTTATCATTGATACTGCATTGTGTATTATTCTAATAATTAAAGGCAATAGCCGGCCGGTGAGCAAGAAAGATTGGCACTTACCAAGCTAATATGGTTTGGTTGACCACATATACGCAGTGAAGACAGTAATGATGTCAGGGCCACGTCACAGACACTGTCCATGACAGAGTGACTCATTTCCCATTAGCAAGGCCTGATTCCACATGGCTTCCTTCTTACATAGCGCCTCGGCCCACGTCTGTGCCGCCACGCCACTCTAACTGACACCTCTTAACAAACACACCAAATGGAATAGACATAAACCCTCACTCCTCATCAGCATTCAGTAGGACACACGGGCATCACCCTGGCCTTGCTTTTCATGTAGAACAACAAAGACACCATTTGTAAGCATCTAAAATGGTTGCTAAAGAAGAAATAGGATTGCACATCAGAGTAAATCGTGCTCTGTTAGCTGTAATGGTGATTCCTGTTAAGAAAGGATCTGTGCTAGTTATTTTAATTTGTGGTATGTGATGTCTTTTTTCTATATTTCTTATTTATGAATTTAAATTTTTTACAAACTGCTAACTCACAGAAAAAGTACACATATGCATCTCAAGCTGTACGATGACCACATGTGAATTGAGGGTCAGAGTCCATGAAACCAAGATGAGATAGACCCAAGATGAAGGCCAGAATACTGAAAATTTGGTGGCAGAGATGGGGACTCGGACTCGAGTGCAACTTAATTCACACACACAGTGACTTAAGACTCGACTTGAGAGTCATTCTCAAAAGACTTCAGACTCGACTCGGACTCGAGGGACTCATGAACACTGTTTAGTTTTTTAGGAAACATCTGATCAGCTTTCTGTTAGTCCGTCCCTTTGTTACCTATAACCTGCCTACGTAACATGTAGCATCTGCTGCGCAAGGCCGCACGTGAGGGAGGACAACAAACACCGGCAGCTTCTGTGCCTTTCATCATAAACTTTGGCTTTAATACTTCAAAAAATAAGACCCAAACAAAGAAGCGCTGAATGAAAATAGTTTAGTAACATGTGGTGAGTAAATATGTTTAGCTCAGCATTGGCCATCTAACGTTAGCTTGCTTCCTGCTTCAGCTACGACCTACGAGAGGTTTACTCCAACTGTCATTCATTATGAAAAGACGAATGAACATTTTTTTACTTGCCAAACTTGTGGTGGTCAATTAACGTAATCATTTACGTCTCGCTGGCTGCCATCATGTTAATTATTACCGTTGGCTTGAAAGAGGTTACAGGTTTATTGTTGTTTATGTAACCTTACAGTTTTATTTAGTTATAACGTTACACTGGTTTGAGAGTCTGCAGGGTGTGCTGACTTACAGTAGTTAAGCTGTCATTGATTGTAGACGCATTGTACATTAGGCTACATGGTTGTGCTCTGGAAGTTAAAAACAGGTTACAGGTTTATTGCTGATTATGCAACGCTTTATTTACAGTTTTATTTAGTTAATGTTACACTGGGTTTAAGAGTCTGGGGAGTGTTTTGACTTACAGTATTTAATAAGCCATTAATAATTTTATTGCACATTACGTGGTTGTGCTCTGTGAATGAAAAAACGGTTACAGTTACACTACTCCTTATGGTTATGCAGTTTTCGTAATATTCGTAATAACCACGAGAGACTAGAGACTTGACTTGGACTCTTGCTCAAAGACTTGAGACTTGACTTGGACTCTAGCTCAAAGACTTGTGAGCATCTTTGCTTGATGGATCAAAGCACAATATAATACAGTATAGTATAATACAGTCTAATACAATTAGTTCCCACCTCTCCTATCTAACATGTTCAATAAAGTGTCCCCAGATATTAAGAAACCTAGTGACAGGTATGAACAAGAAACCAGTTCATTTAGGCATTTTTTAAAGGAAGAAGGGGAAACTAATATCCACTCCCTCACGACAACCATTTTTGCTCTGACCATACCAAACATGAGGGTTTGTTATAATGCTGGGGCATGAGTCAAAAAGTAGAGAGACTGTCAGGGATGTCTCCCATTGCACAAATGAAAAATGCCATCTCGGAACTTTTGAGCTTGGAACAAGACCAGAAAAGATGTCCTAGGGTCAATGGGCAAGGTTTACATGCATTCGTCAACTATAACTGACAATATGTTTCATTGTGCTTTCTTTGTCTGTACCACATGTGTCCATGCTCCACACTCAGCATACAGTGCAGATCACATAAACAGAAGCTTATTCTTTCTGACATACTTGCACACACTTTTGTTCTTTAGTGCATTTTAGTTAATTAGAAGGTATCTTGTGGATATGTGCTGGTTTCTGTAATGTTGTGTAAGTGTGAATATATCAATAATCCCTCAACCTACCAGCTATTCTAAGTAGTTTTGGTTATAGCTATTTATTTAAATATTAATCAGAGTTCCAAATTGACTGTTTAGTACATTAGTTAAATTGTATTATAACTGTATTGTACTAATGATTAATGATAATAATACTATTAATCAAATAACAATAATGTATTGTTATATATATATATTAATATATAATCTATTAACAATAATAGTACTCTATTAATCTATTATAATTGAATATTAACGTTGATGCCATTTAAACCATAATTCCCCACAATGTCTTCTTGCATGTTACTCATGCACGAGTTGACACAGTGACTCAATCAACACACCATAAATGTCAATATGACAAACTCCATTCCGTTTGTTTTTATTGGCTCTCTTGCATGCTTGCATGACTTATGCTAAACTGTTACTGCAGTGTGGAGCAGACAATTTTAGTTTAATTGTAGCTCTGCAGTCCGACTAGATATTGATAACAGTGTAGTATTTTACCAATCTATCTTTTTTTATTGTTTGGTTATTTAATGAGCGTGTGCGCTGATAGTGAAAATAAACTTTACACATATAGTAGCATAAATGGATAATTCTGAGCACCCTTGATTTGCCTTAGGATCTTAAATGAGTTGAAAAAAAGTTATTTGTTTTATAGGTAGATTTGGTTTAGAAAATAAAATGGCCGTGAAGGAGGCTCCAGTGAGTGAAGCTGATGGCTCAGACCATCTGGGACAGAGGGCACTCCTCTGCCAAGCCAATCCAGATTTTGCCACGTTCTCCAACAGCCAATCATATTGCTGTTGTCAAACTATATCTCTGTTCTCCTCTCTGCTGCTGTCAGCTGACATTTCAGTGCAAAATCAGTGCAAACCACCTCCACACTATTAACCTCCACTTCATCATATTCAGTGCATAGGTTGAGCTCCTTAGTCCACTCCTCATTACATCCAGATCATCAGCATTCTCTTCGTTCACCACCACCAAGAACACTTTAAGATTAATATTGGTCTATCCGAATGAGTGCACACCAAGACACTATAAAAGCAATCTAGTGTATGCCGTCCAATGCAGTGAGGAATGTGCAGACTCGTATACTGGGGAAACAAAACAATCTCTACACAAACACATTGCCCCAACACAGAAGGGCCAACTCCACGGGTTAAGACTCCACAGTTTGCTTACATCTGAAGGATAAAGGACACTCTTTTGAGAACAACAATGTACATATTTTCGACAGGGAGGACAGGCGGTTTGAAAGAGGAGTCAAAGAGGTCATTTACACCCATGTGGAGAAACCATCTCTCAACATGGGACATGGTTTGTGACACCACTTATCTCCCACTCACAATGGTGTCCTTTCATCCCTTCCCAGGAAACCGAACAAACACTCACATTTGGCCTCATGTGAGAATGCCAATTATGGTCGTTCAGACTTGGCCTCAGGTGTCTCCAACGAACCTAACAACTGTCATCACAATGGCCAGGACCACTAACGAACCAGTGGTATCGATCATCTTGACAACAACCCCACAGAGGTTAAATAGCTGGAATTTTCTGCCAGTCAGTCAGAACTAAAGAATCGTTTTGGATGAGGGACAAAACGTCTTCTAGTATCTTCAACCAAGTCCAGTTGCCCTTAATTGTAACCTTCTTTGGGTTTTGCAATAAGGTTTTTACCACTGTGAGCAAGCTTAAAGGACGATAGGATTGAACATTAGTGTCATCCCTGTCTTTTTTTCAAGAGAAGACATATATGGGCATGATACAAAGTATTAGGGCAGACTTCGTCTTTCACAGAGCAATTTATCATCCAGAGTAAAAGAGTGGCAATGATGTCTACATGGGCTTCTATTCCAAATCAATCAGGGCCACAGGACTTTCCATTAGGAAAAACTGAATAAGAATTTTGATTTTCCCCAGCGTGAAGTCATGTATTTCCCACCTTGCAGTTTCACCAATAACTGGAGTGTCCAGTGCATTGAGAAAATCAGTAACATCCACACCAGTGGCTTTAGACTTAGAGGAATATAACTGACTGTAAAAGCTAAATAATGTCAGCTTTGCATCAGGTATCAGATGTCCAGTGGGAGATCCTCATCAGCTTGCACACCTTTTAATTGCTATTTGCTATTTAATTGCTATTTTTCTACAATATTAAATCTTCTTTGCTAAGTAAGCACAATCATAGCTTTAAAAAAGCTTAGCTATACACTCAAAAGTAATCCGCTTCATCAGGACAGTACGGGGATTAGATTTCATTGTCAGTAACCAAACAACACACCAACCATCAGATTCTGACTCCATGTTCATGTTGTGTTGTGATTGGTGCACAGAAATATGTGACATCACCTTTTGCTAGGTGAACCCACCCCACTTCAAACCAGTGAGTCTAAAACAGAAAAAATGAAAATACAGAAATGTCTTATGTGAAATAATAAAAATAGTGTGGTGATGTAAGGTGCTGTTACTGATGGTAAGAAGGTGATTAAGTAAATAGGTTTTCAGGGCCTCTTAGTTTAATTCGGAATGTCAGAAAAGTACTTTACACTAGTGATACGTGGTAAATATATTACTTTAGTGTACTTAGGGCTGTCAACTTTAGTCGTTTAGTCGACTAATTGCTCGATGCCGTCTTGGTCGACTAACATTCTCATTGGTCGACCAGTTGCATTTTTTTTTTTAACCTATAGAAAGAAATTTTC
>JAPMOB010240857.1:0-15649 GCA_029875015.1 Lepomis gibbosus | reverse complement strand
ATACCGCTTATCTGTCTTTACATTCTGAGGAGTATTCAAACGTTTTAACCATAGACTGTATATATTTTAAGAGCTGTGTGTCGCATTGAACATCACGTTGCAGCTGTTGTGTGTGGCGTCGCTTTCTCTGGGCACTATCTGCAATGGAAAACGGTGCAGGGCCGAGTAGAGTCGAGTCTATCGATTTGCGCTATGGTAGCATTTTTCGGCAAGGCAGCATAGATCGTCAGAACACCGGCAACAGTTCAACGTTCAGTCCTAATGGTAAGATGTGGAACAATGATGTTGTGTGGTTGTGGACTTGAGAGTAACTTATACCATCTGCTAGGTTACGGTCACAGTCTGCTTTGATTTGGATCACACTACCTTGTTTCTTACGACCCACCCTTCTCTGCTTCTGATTGGCTAATAGTCCTTACCTGGGAACTGCGCAGGTGCAACTCCAACAAAGATTTTGTACAAGTAAGATGCATCACTCTGTAACTCAAGAGCGGAGCGTACAACACATAGGGTGAAAAGAGGAGCTGCAGCAGTGTGCAGTGTGAGAAAAATATGGTGTTTTTTGAAAATTAAACCATATAAACCTGTTCTGGTCCAACCCCTAATTAAGATTTCGAACCTGAAAATGAGCATAAATACCACCTCTTTAAAAGAAACTTTTCTTGTTACTTGAACTTAACGTGACCTTCAGATGCCCTGACATGAAAAATCACACAAGAAGTTAAAGCTACTTTGTGCTATGTGCCATGACAGAGCAGAAGCTCGATGTGAATGATGCTACACTATCTTGATCTCATGATTTTTAACCTGCAGACTCGCAGGGCAGAGTGCAGGTACGAGCTGACTGACAGGCAGCACCCACCCACAACAAGCCCAGAGCCACCGGGAACACTAGGCCTCACCCAGCAGCTGTCCCAGCTGGAGTGGGTGTCTCATCAGACTGGGACAGACCGGGTGTACATCAACCACCGCGAACACTATGTGTGACAGACATCCTGAACACAGTCCACCGAGCACCTGGCTATCATTCACTCTGTGAGAATGCAGGCTTCTCTTGATTCACTGAGCTTTTAATCCAGAGAAGGAAACAGCATTAGAGGGCAATGCCTCTCTTTGCAAGCAGTTTTCACCTTTTCCTTGCCTTTTACTTTACATTGTAATTTTTATTTGCCCTAAAGGAGTAGTTCAATATTTTGTCCGTCCAAGAAATGGTTCAGGGCATAACAAGATCAAACAAGATATAAGGTGTCAATAGGTGAGATTTAGAGGTAATGGTATCACATTTTTTTAAACATTTTTACAGAGCCATGGTAGTGTTTTGCAGATATCCTGCATGTATCAGTATTTAGTATTTGATATAACTTAGAATACAAAGATGATGCTTTAGAAACCACATGACCAATAGAGAAAAACGTACATTTTCTGCCCCCTCATCAGCTTGTGCACTGTGGTGTTCATCCAGTACTTTTTCCCCCTGTCATAGAGGGTCCCACAAACCATAAATCTGAGACTCTATTCTCAGGCGTATCACTAGACCAAACCTTGTCAGATCTGAACCACTTAGGTCCACTGAGACCAAATGTACTAACTGCAACACATACCATGAAGGGATTCATTAAGGTGTTTCTGTCCCAGTTCTGTGATACAATGCTTCTTGGCAGCAGAAACTGTAGATTTGTACATGTGTAAATATAGCCTCTGTTCCATTGTAATTATGCATAGTCGTAACCTCCTACTAATCACTAAACAGTAATCTGACACATTACTGATGTCAGTACTTTTTATATATACTGTAGAAAAATGCTGTTATTATGTGTAAACTGGGCGGAATATGCACAGTTTGTTGAAGTGGAAGTGGTAGCCTTTACATACTTTATACATACTTTATACTGTCAAATATACATGGTCTGACATTTATCATGATGATCTGGAGAACTAACTGTCTTGTGCCATACTGACATTTTGGGGGTATTCCCTCTAACTATATAGAATGTGTATGCTGTAGAGTTTGTAGAGTGTACAGAATACAAAATAAGTCTTAGAGGTGGAAGCTCTGAGTCACCACATGTGGAAACAAGACAAGTATTCCTTGAAGATTTTATAGAGAGTTTGAATTGACGTGTGGTGTGTTGTTTGAGGAAAATTCATCTCAAGGTCACATTCACATTGCATCTGCTGTGATTATTACAACAGAGAGAAAAGCTGTTTTTTATTACCAGGAAGATTTTGTGCAGATTAGATAGTGTTTGTACTTAAGGAGCTGAAGCCCACATTGTATTGACACCACGCTGATGGTTAAAATGTTTGTCAGCAGGATTCATTTACGTATGTCTTCCGATCAGTCAGTGCTCTAGGTTTCTCCATCCTCTCTGAAGGATTGTAACTGGCACTTTCCAAGAGCAGCACCTAGTGGTCAAACATGTCAGTGCAGCCACTGGTGAGTATGTATATGTAATACACTCACCAGTGGCTGCATTGATATATAAGCGATAAATATATGTATGACCATTTGACCACTTGTCCATAAAAGCGTCACTGTATTTCATTAAACTTGGATTTGCCTATGTGATAATTGTGTTCAGCGATTTTCCTATAACTTTTTATAAAATTAAAATCTTAAAAATCATTGACTAGTTGATTGTCTGTCACACTGGATTGCAGGTATAATGGGAAGCATAACTTTCAGCTAGCAGGTCAGAAATCACTCTTAAGAGAACTCTAATTGGTTAAGTGTTCATTTAGACAAAATTGTCAATCATAATTGAAGATTAAAAAACGCAATAAAAATGCTTACTTATCCAGCCATCAAACACAAATATACGGGCCGGGTCCTATATGGCACCTCAATGGCATTTTACCATGTTATCTTATTTCTTTAAAATGAGCCTTTGCTGTTTATTGTTTGTTGGCTGGGTTGCCCGTACTGTATTGCACAATAGGAGAGTAATAGGCCTTTTTCACAGAGGAACTTTTGACGTGTGACAGTAGGAAAAGCACATGTGTAAATAATAAAATGAATGATGGCTGAATTCCTTTTAGCTGCTTCAGTTTCAGGGTCCTGGTGTTGTGCATGGCAGCTCACTGTCCCACTGTCATGGCGCACTGGGACGTACTAATGTTATTGGTGACACAAGACTTTCACGTCTTAATTAATTAGTTAATACAGTTAACACATGTAATGTAAGCAAAGTCACCTTCATTTTTAGTAAATAGTATTTTATTGCGGAGCAACATAACAATAGGAAATAACAATAAAAAATAATAAATACCTATAGAAATATCTGAAACAAAAGATAAAAGTGACAACCATACCAGAAAAAACAAGCGCATTGAAGGTTATCTCATGCCTCACTTCAAGCATTTGTTTTGGGATGATGATTAAAGTTTTATTTTGGTGCACATTTTACAGTTCTATTATGTGACGTACACCTAGAAAAAAAGATCATAAAGATGTCAATTCCACATCAACAGTCAGAAATGGGTAGTAAAAAGGATATTGTTTTTGAGTGATATCATTTGTTACTACGGTAAGCTGTTGCATGGGTACATCTTTAAAATGTCAGTTCAACCAAATTACAAAAAATATATTTTATTACTTCTAATACAGTAGTACCAATTCAGGTTTTAGTTTTACTTGTCCAGGTCTCTTCTGCCATCTTGGCACAGTGGAGGCGAATGTTTTTTTTTATATGTGTTGTTCACAGCTTTGAAACATTACATTTAAATTCAACAGCAACCTCTCTTTCCAGAAACTGTTAAATCTGAATAATCTATAGACAATGCTGTTTTCACTGGGACTACATACTAAAGAAATAGTCCTTATTAAAACACTTTAACTTGGGATCATATATGCAATTCAAAGTAGTAAAGTAAATAACTTCAGGTCATTAAGACATGTTAGTTTGATTACAGCTGCGTTTTAAGTTCTGAAACACCGAACACTAGGGGTCACCAACATTAATCTGACAAATCTAACATTTGCACCCCGACAAAACAGCTGCATTGAAATAACTGCTTACAGTTTACTGGCTCAGGTTTGGCAGCTAAAACCATACAGTTGTCACAGGAAGGAGGAACAATTCACCCATTATTGAGAATCTATTCATCCCCATGTTAGTTATAGCATTGGAAAAGCTTCCCCCAAGCCCATGTTGGTACACACCCAACCCTAGTCTATTTATGCTGGTCTTTCAGCTGATGTCACTGTTTGTGGGAGTGACATTTTATTAACAGGAGTGTGTGGGGGATGAATTCAGGCCAAGTTTGAATGTTCACATAACCCACAGTAAGTTCTCCTGTTGCCTTTTTACACCTTGTGCTCTGTGGTGAAAAAAGCTGTGTTTTATTACAGTGAAATGTGGATTTTTCTTCATGAGGTGTTTTGTGTAATTTTATGGTGATGTCTTGGAAATCTGTGGAAACAATCATATTCTTGACTAGTTTGGTTGATTTGGAAAATGTTGACATATGGAGACATCAGATCCTCGCTGGAAGTATTCAAATTGTGGACCGACAAAAATATCAAAGAGAGGGTACTTGAGTCAAATGTAATTTTCATCATGTTATAGGAGTGATTTTACCTTCAGGATGATGACATTTCCATGAAATAGTCTAAGTGTGGAATTTAATGGCCTCCTAAAGTGGATATTTTTGTATTTAGCACTGACCTCCACCTCCTGGTCAAACTGCCCCTCAAGCAGTTTTCTCTTCACAAGCTGTCAGCGGCATGTTGTGATGATGCTTATTTGTTGGTTTTTATTTTGGAAGGGAGACATGGCCTCACAAGATGAGTCCATCGACCTATTTTTGTGTCTCAGCCTTTTATTTAAGGAACAGGCTTTTTGTCTAATGTCCAATCAATGCGTTACAAATGGTATAAAAGCTGTAAATTGTAGTTTTCTACTGAATTATTATGGTGCAACTGGTTCACACAATTATGCAACTGAAACAGGGTGTTGGTGGTCTGTCCTCATGAAAATAGGTATAGTTATAGTGTCGTTAGTTATAGCGAAGATACAAGACTTAAACCAAAGATGAAAGGTGAGAACTAATGTAGGCAAATTTTTTAACAACCTAATAGCATTTCTTGTTCCATTGCTCCAAAATTGTCAAGATCAACTTGAGAAATAAGATACAAATAAATTCTAGCAAGCTTAAAGCGACTACTGTCATTTTTTTATATTAACAATGGATTCCATGACTACTTGTAAGTGAAAGGAGCTACCTGTTCAGCACCATATGGCAGACAGAGTTAGCAACTAGCCTGAGGACACAGCATTTAGCAGCTAAAGTACCATATTTCCCTCAGGGAGTCATTGTAAAGTAAAACAGAGCTAAAATTAGTGACTATTGGACTTTTGGAAATTAAGTGGTCTTTTTGCACTATTAATCGATCCAAATTCATTTGGGGTCATTTCAGGACAGGTGAGATTGTAAGATTTGTTTTGTTGCTACACTTTTTACCTTTAATCAGTTTAACCATTCCCAGAGCAACAGGAAGTCACTGTTTGAACCTGATTAATGCAATTAACATGAAGAGCAGGGGGCAATGTTCTCATTACTTATCATATAAGTCTCATAAAAGTTGTAAGCAGTTGCTGCTCAAAAAGCTTTTGCTAATACTTAGGTTACTTAGGGAAATTAACAAGTGCAAAACTATTAATGTTAATTAATAGCAGGTGATGTTCATGTCAGTTTTATTCTATCCAGCTAACAATGAATGATGCTAAATAATGAAAGCAGCAATAATGCTTCACTTCTTAGTTATGAATAATTATGCAGCTTAACAGGAACACAGTGCTCGCTAGTTATGTAAAAATAGACCTGTTATTAAAGAAAAAACAGTGATAGTTCTGTCCCTGCTTTGAGTAGATGACTGTGTGAACTGGGCATATTAAACGCTGCCCACAGAAAGCATCTCAGTAAATAAAATTCTTCTCATAAACTTCCCCTCCCTCTCCTAGAGTGAATGGCAGCTTTGTTTTAGCTGTCAGGATCGATTAAATCGTGGTTCCATTAACAAACATTATGATGGAGAAATGGAAATGAGCTGCCCCTTCAACGGCCCCACAGAGGATTTACCATTCCAACATTTTCCAAATCCCAAATTATGGGTGCTTTTAATGTGCGACCAACAAGTTACTTGGATTTGGCTTTCTGTTTGAGGGCAGCTGCAGCTGCAGGTGCAGGTTTTGGGGCGGCTTCAGGGGCAGAAGAGGGTCTCACTGAATCATACAGACTGAGGCACCTGCAACAAAACAGGATACAATATAAAAGGACAAAAAACAACAAAAAGATGCACATAAAAAAACTTTATAAGGCGCAGGTTACTTACAGGTTTTTGATTTTCTTTACAAAAGCATTGACCGCTCTAACCATCCTCCTTATCCGCACCTGTCACCAAATTGACAGGTCAGTGCACTTAAAGCCTTTCTGCATTTAACTTATTATTTTTCTGGCATCATAGATGGTTTTACTTACTAATTATGATATTGTTATTTTCTCTAACAAAGGTTCATGCAAAAATATAAGTCATATTCCTAGTGATGTTTTATTATTACTAGTTTATGATTTATCTTTTCTAATGCTTGAGTATGTGTTGCTGTTTAATGATGTTGTCAAAAACTTCAGTGGGAAAAAAATTTAACTCTGAAACTCTCACCTGCTGCTTTTTGTACAGCAGAGGAATGGAGAAAACAGCAATCACAGCTGTTAAACAAAGAAAGGAAAGGAAAGGAAAACACTCGCCAGTCATTTTTGGAAGAAGGCACTCACAACCTATTCTGTTGTTTTGTTACGGAAACACAGTCAGAGGAAATCTATTAGGAACTTGTGTAAGTGTGAGGAGTAAACATGCCCTCACCAGTAATCACCAGAGTCAGTCCGTTGGTTAGGACGCCGACATAGGTCAGCAGATACAGGAGCACAACAAACTGTGAGAAAGAGCACAGCAAATTAATTGTTAAGTTGACAAATGAATTAACAAATGAATCCCTGTAATGTGAAGCGTTTGACTATATTGTCATCTCACTGAAATTGACAGTATAGTCAACAGATAATGCAGCTTTTAGCAGCGTTCAGGTCATTGCTTTGATTTGTTGGTCCACACCAAACAAAACATTTGAGTTGATTTAAAACTGTGGGAAACTGCTCACAGCCACATTCCCATACAAGGTGACAATATACCACCTGCCCAGTGATGTTGATGTGTTGTGCATTGCTGTATTTTTTAATACTTAAGTTTCATGAGTCAAGCTGTTCCTGTATTGTATCTGTCATTATTTTATCATCACACTCAGACCTTAATAGAGTCGACCACACTTTCGATGAAAAGCAGACGTTTGATCTCTGTGACGGCAAACGCGATGAGCAGCACCACCTCCTCTACCAGCATCACTGTCTCCTTATCTGTCAGAGTACTGTCATAATCCAGATATGACCTGGCAACAGAGACACAAAAAAGGCACTTGAGAACACAAATAGCTGTGTAAATCTGCCACATTTAAATGATGAAGAAATACAAAACAACTAAAGCCGTACATTTATCCACAAGTGCATTGTGATTGACAGTTTCAACCCATACATAGCAGTGCAGCAGCATTCAGTGTGGGAAGTTGTAAAAACAGACCAACGCTGTCTACCGTACATCAACGCTGACAGACTCACTGGAAGGGGTGGATCCCGGGGTTCCAGCGCAGCAACTCCAGTAGCTTATAGTAGAGACGGATGGAAAAGGTGACACACATTGCACCCAGGCAGATGTGGGCAAGCACGGTGATGACACTGAGCTGGAACAGACTAGCTAGACTGATCACCAGCCCTGTGAACAGCACACCTGTCTTCCTAATGTTCCGCCAATACACCAGGTCCACAACTACACAAGAAGATGCAAGTTAGAAAGAGAAAATGAGCACTTAAATAGATGATAGAAGGATGAAGAGAGATTAACTAAATTGCAGTGGAGATGCAAGAAAGCACCTGTAAGAAAAGCACCTGAGACCCCCTGAGACCAATGAAAACAGACATAAAGAATTCATTCAGATGACTCAGATCATCTTCTGTCTTCCTCTATTTTATTAGATACAAACCTGCTGGTGATGACACACAATACTCCCTCTGTAACAGGGTAGTTTTGGTTATTTGAGAGGCAAAATGGACTGTAAGTTATTTAAAAACAGATATTTTGAGTCTTTTGAGAACACTGAGTTTGGAATGGTCATATATATATGAGTAAGTTTAACAGTTACCTGTATGACATGTTGTCTATAAAAAAAAACTTTTTCTATTTAAAAATATTTGCAATGAGAAAAGTTGGACAAAGGATTGCAAAGAAAAGTGACAGGAACAAAGCTCTGTACATTATGGAGAGGAATTTAAATTAAAACATGGAAGAACATTTTAATAAGGTTAATTTAAAGATGAATAATAAATAAAGGAAAACTATGCTATGAGTCACAGTATGATGTTAGGTATTCAACCCTCAAAACTTTAAATGAGGCTCCTAACTCCAGTGTTAATCTCAAGGTAATTATCTGATTAAAACAATCACTCGGGAATCTTACACCTAAACACACACACACACACACACAGACACAACTTTTTTTCCAAAGGACAATCTACAAGCAATAGACTAAAACTTAACCAGCAACCTCTTCTCCTGTTCTGTTAATCAGGTTTCTAGGCAAACTTATAAGAGAACATTTTACAGATTTTCTTATTTAAAAGCAAATTTGGACTTGACGCTGGTGACACTCATACTTATGCTGTTACACCTATGAAGTCATTTCCCAAGCGCGGCATAACCTAACTCTAATTCTTAACCTAATAGCAAAAGTATATACGATAACAACCTAACTCTAAATAATAGCCCAAACAGGAAAAACACATATCAATCATCTTTTTTATGGGACAAGCTGGACCTTTAAGAATAAAACAAACAACAACATTCAATCAGCAAGAGGGTCTCATTTAGTTGAGTCCCATTCTGTCCACCTGTCCACCAAATGAAAGACATGCTGCTCTCAGTATTTGACTGGTCATCCTGTCTGTAATCACACCTGACCAGCATGTCTTCCTCCTCCACCTGAGAGCTGGACTCTCTCTGATTCACTTTACTGAAAGCCGTCACCATTTAATTCCTTACGTTTGGTGGCCATTTCAGCGGCGATCCTGCTTTGCTCTCCTCTCTTCCCTGCGCTTCCACTGTTGGCTTGCACCCCAGGCTTTTTTTGGCCTCTCCAGCTCTGTCAGCAATATAAGGCCTGGCTGGCCTAATTTTATCCTGTATTGGATACCCCCTGTTTGGATTCACACACACTCACACACACTCAAATGGGGAACCTGAGACATCAGCATGTACTTGTCCCTCAGAGACTCCCATGGTTCTTCAGCTAGTTGGTGGCCAACCTGCAAAGGCAGAGGTCTTCACATGCAGCCACGTCAATGAGAAACAGCTTTTAAAAATCACAAATCGGGATTACTAAGAACACAGCTAGTAGGTCTTCTCCAGCTGTATACTGCAGCATTCATGACAAACTAATGAAATTATAATGGAGCCTGAATCATAAGTAGAAACATGCTCTAATAGAAAAATGACTGAGGTGCTTCACTCATCACATTTTAAATGCATGCCAGAAAGACACACAGACCATCAAACTCATCGGTCCAACTGCACATTTTAGCTTATTTTGCAACTTCAAAACAACAATTTTTGCAGGTATAGAAACACACCATGTCCAGATATCACAAAAACCCAGAGGTTTGTTTCCGTTGTGTGCACCTCTGTGCCAAGCTGCTTTAAGACCATGATGATGAGTGAGTTTGATTTAACACAGATTTAAAACAGTTAAATCTCTGCTACGTTAAACATGAGTTTAAAGTGGCAGGACTGGCAGAGTGTCCACCCCTTGAATCAAAGTCTGTGGAGAATTACAGAGAGCAGCCATGTGTGCCTGCCTGACTCCACAGCTTTAAGCACTTATTAGGGGAATAGTGCCAAATGAACCAGCTGTAAGTCATGTTGTGGTGACATGCATAATCATGCAAAACCAAAATTGCATTTCTACTTGTTAAAATAAATAAACACAAAAATTATATTAACAGCTAATGCAGCAATTTTTGCCCCTTCACATTTAATGGATTTGTTACAATTGGCCATTTTTTCTGGTCTGTATAAGGATAGAAAACATACAAAAACATACACATGTGGATAAGTTTTTTTCTTTGGAGTTTAGGATTTTAAACAAAACTACGAGTCATTTAACAACCTGCATCAAAAACCCAATCTGGCCTTTAACTTAGTTTGCTTTATTGCCACAAAAAAATAAATTCAAGTGTGAAGATTTGAAAACTGTTTAGTCCGAGGTTTTCATGTTTTCCTAAATAATATCCACAAAAACATAAATGATAAAATAATACAAACATGATAATAATATTCAAATCCAAGCTAAGCACACAGGATGTCAAATAGATGCAAAACAATCCAACCCTGAGTCCAATCTAACTCACAACTAAAAAATGAATGCAGCTCTGACTTCAGGTTTTAATTGGTGTGTGATCAGTCATGAATCCCTGCAGAGGTACACTGCATGCGCTCTCATATGTGTAATGTATGAGTGAAATATCATCTTCTATCTATCATCTGTGCATAATGAAAATAAGACATATTTCCCTCGTCTCTTCTTCGTCAGTCACACACTGTGCGCTAAATGGCCGACAGTACTGTAATCCACAGCCTATAATCCCAACTGATCAAAGGTTGAGATTACCACAGATGTGGGAGGGGCAGAGCTGCAGATAGGAGGACAGTGAGGTAGGGTGAGCTCAGACATGACAGTGGCGATGCAAGCTGGGCAGGGATTGGTGCACAAAAATAGCCAGCCAATCACTGCGGAGGCAGGGGAAAATAACAAGACAAGGGTGAGCTGGTGAAAGAGGGAATAGCACTGAAAAGCGAGGGAGAAGGTGAAATCACAGCAGCACAGAGGAGAGACTAAACAAGGAGGAGAGGAAGGATGAGTGGAGGAGAAAGCGCTGATCACTGAGGTCTCCGGAGAGGAGAGAGGAGAGGAAGGAGATGAGCAGGGAGAGGGGGGTGAGCAGCCAGCACTGAGAACATCCATCAGCTCAGGCAGCCATGCTCTGAGCCTCAGAGCATAAGGCCTAGCTCAGCCCTGCGTCCCAGCCACAACCAACGGGGCAGGGATAAAAGCAGATTCTCCTCACATCAGCTGTGCATAAGAGCCATGAGGACAGCCAGGAAAGGCAGCGTGGAGATGCCTGCGTTTATGCGGCAGCTGGTGAAAGAGACAGAGAAGAGGGTCAGCTCTTTCTTCAAGGCGGGCCGTGGAGGAGCTGCAGTGGGAGAGCCGCCAGGGGTGGGGGAGAAGGAGGAGGCCCTCCCCAGTCCCTACCTGGACAGGCCAGTCCTGGACAAGCTAGCAGAGGAGGGCTGCGCCCGCTGGGGCCTCACCTACGCCCTGGGAAGCATGCAGGGCTGGAGGGCCAACATGGAGGACTTCCACAACTGTGTCCCACAGCTGGGTGGAGACCTGGCCGACTGGAGCTTCTTTGCTGTGTTCGATGGTCATGCAGGCAGCACGGTGGCACAGTACTGCTCCCAGCACCTTCTGGGTCACATCCTGGCCACAGGTGACAATATGCAACTGAAAATGCATGAACTAAATGTTAATCAAACCTGTTGAGTGTTATCTTTTTCAGGGAATAGACTTGATGCTCAGCTGTGTTTATATGTGATATTCTGATCTTGAAACAGTTTTTTCCAGTAGAAAAGGCTCAAATTACAGTGAGAGAGAGATTCTTTTCCCTGTAATCAAACATACATCACGGCTGATTATTTCTCATTGCATTCTACAAATATCTGTCCTGTTCATGTACTGATGTATTTTTATAGGATGTTGGATTCAGCACTGTATTCACATTGTATCTGTTTATGTACACAGGTGGAATGGGACCAGAGGACTACCCTGAAAAGGTGAGAGGAGCCATCATTGAGGGCTTCCTGCAAACAGACAAGCACCTGCTCTCTGTGGCACGCCGAGAAGGCTGGGAGAGGGGTGGTACCACTGTGGTGGCCACTCTTATCTCACCATATTACATCTACTTCGCCAACTGTGGTGACTCCAGGGCCATGCTGTGCCGTTCTGGCCAGGTTTGCTTCTCCACCGAGGACCACAAACCTTACAGCCCTCTAGAGAAAGAGCGTATTGAGAGCGCAGGCGGCTCTGTGACCATCCAACGAATCAATGGCTCCCTGGCAGTGTCCCGTGCTCTGGGGGACTTCAGCTACAAGGGGGCAGAGAACCGGACACCCACCCAGCAGATGGTGTCACCGGAGCCAGAGGTGTGTGTGGTGGAACGCTCACCGGCAGATGAGTTCCTGGTGCTCGCCTGCGACGGGGTGTGGGACACCATTAGCAACGAGGAGCTGTGCGCCTTCATCCACAACCGGCTGCGTGTATGCACTGACCTGAGGGACGTCTGCACTCAAGTCATTGACCTCTGTCTCTATAAGGTCAGAACCTGCTGCTTAAAACCAGTGTGCATGTTGTTTTAATCCATCTTAACTACACAGAGTGATCTAGCACCTTATGCATTTCTGCATGTTCAGCAGTTTAAATAGCAAAACGTTTTAACGGATTATAAACACAATTTGAGTGTAACAGTGTTACATAATTTTGAATGGGTTGTGGATTTTATGTAATAACATAATCCCTTACACTGTGACTGTGTTGAGTTGATTCGGCTTAATCTGAAGGCCGCTGGGGTCATCCCACTTTTTGAGAAAAGAGCTCAGCTTTATGAAGGTGACTATTCTATTTGATCAAAAGTACACATTCCAATCAATCACGATCAATCCATCTTCTATGTTACTTTCACTCAAGTCATTTTTTTCTGATTTTCTTATATCAAACTTTTTTATCCAACAGCTTTGATTAGATAGGTGGATTAGAGAGGAACATCCTGTGTTTGATATATCAGTCATAGTATCTTGCTGTTTAAACAGTGTGGCGTTCCACTGGGGAATGTGATGGATTCTCTCATTTTTCATGTGTATGAAAATTACTTATTGGTCTTTTTATTTCTTTCTACATACTGTATGCAAATATATTTATCTGTAAATATGAGTTTGTTTGGTGAAGATTTACGTGACATTGTGGTCTTAGGTTGCCATTTGGTTTCTATATGCAGGTGGTTGCAGGCACTGCCACGAAACTGAGAAAATCCACTGGTTTGGAAGTTTGAAGTTGGTGAAATCTGTGCAAAGCAACACTGAAATATTATCAGCTTTTAAATTGATATGGCAAGTGTGTTAGCAGTTGCTTATCTACTCATCCAACAGAGAAGGAGCTCTTCTCCAACTCCTGAGAAAAATGTCTGGCTGTGTAGCTAGATGTTCCACTTTTCTTCACTAGCTTGTCGCTAACTGTCTGTCAGCCATTTGGTGCTGGGCATCTGTAAAACAAAACAGTGAGCCGGAAGAGGCTACAATGCTCAGTGTAGGTGAGGTTAGTCAGGTGATTCTCTGCGGGTATATCAAGTTGTGCGTCTCCTTTCTTTCACATAGCTCTCATGCGATCCGTTGTTAATATAAAAATATTAATTATAGTCACTTTAAACATGTTCGTGCCCATCTGGAGGCAAAGGTCTAACAGTGAACTAGAGAATATAAATTTGCTGTAATAGCAGACATTAGAGACTGCCCAATCAGCTGTGACCTTTTCTGAAGTTTGGTTTAGTCTAATTTAGACTATGGCTGCATGTTATAATAGTGTGACAGACAGCCTTAAAAATAGACTGAAGAGGTGTCAGAACAGGCTAGATGGGATTTTTCTGGGTTTCAATGAGGACTCATTTTAGCCACTCTCACTCTGAGTGTCAGACGGTTGAAGGTCAATGTTCAAGCACACAGAATTGCTCATTGTACCATCCTTATATGTAAAATGTTTTTTCTAACCAAAGGGGGAGAATAATTATTCCACTACACAGCCAGCTTCACTAATAGATAGCTGCTATATTTAAGGGTATTTAGCGAAGGATATTAGAATGAGGGAATTAGCTTGTCAAGTAGAATTTATTGTGTGATGTTGTACACATAATTTCATTTATTCATTAACAAGCGAAACACATCCCCTCATCACACCCATCCCCTATTTAAAACCAGGGTTCACAGAACCTCAAGGGAATCAAATTAGGATTATTGTCTAACTTTTCTTTAGAGTCAAAGAAACACATCACGATAGACATGGGCCACATGTGCGCATGCTAACATCCATGCCGCACTCTGTTTGGCCATTATGTCCATGAGTTTCAATCTGTTATGTAACACAGCTTCAGCTCGGATCTGCACAGTGACCTTAAAATGTCACAGCTTTTTCCACAGTTCATTTACATTTTCCTGCTCCACTGCATCTGTATGACACCAATGCCCAAACACTGAGGTGAAAATGGTCTATTCATAAAACTGTTCACCCAGGATGAAATACTGTTCGTTATGTCGACATTTGTGAGGTCGGCTATCATCATTCACCTCTGCTGATGTCACTTTGCTCCACAGGGCAGCTTGGACAACATCAGCATCATCCTGCTGTGCTTCCCTGGAGCCCCCCAGCTGTCAGCAGAGGCATTACATCAAGAGGCTGAGCTGGAGGACCTGCTGGAATCCAAAGTAGCAGGTGTGTGTGTGTACAGACACTACAGGCAATGTAGTGTCATATTAGGCATTTGGAGACTTTATTCATCATGATTTACTGTTTAAATCTTGAAACTTTTCTGTGTCCTTGAGGTGTATGGTTTGCAGTTGAATTGCACTGAGATGAAACTCTTTTCTCTTGCCGTAGGGGCAACAGTTTAGTCTAATACAAAAACAACCAGTACCTTCCTTTTAACAGTTCTCCATTGTATTCTTTTGAAAAACAAGGCTATGATGTGCTATTTTTTCATGCTGTTAACAAACCCCATGAAAAGACCAAAATAAACAATGAATTGATCCGACTGGCAATAACAAGTAGCCAAAGTCTTCTTTTTCGTCCAAGCCAAAGAGCTCTATTACTGTCCAAAACTATTAAAACACAGTAAAGCAGTATAATTCTATCTGCCAGTAAGAATTCACTACTATTCCAAATGTGTATTAATCTACAGCTAAAAATAGTCCCCAACAAATGCAGTTTTTAATTTGTTTTTTTTTTTAATGAAACTATATTTATGTGCACCACATTTTTAAAGATGTACATTTTCTGGAAGAACCGATAATTACTGAGAAATGGATAAAACACTGTTGGTCGTTTCATGGGTGACAGTTTTTTGACAATATAGTCACAAATTTAGAGAATAACTGGAGGCTTATTCTTTAAGCTGCGTGTAAGCCAGAAACTTTCCAAATGTGGTCATTTGTTTGTTTCTAAGTTTTCCCTTTAATATCTGACAGAGATTTATGCAGAGCTGTGTGCCAGAGGGGAGGAACCTGACCTACTGTCTGTCCTCACAGTCCTCGCATCCACTGTCATCCCTGGATTACCACCAGGTGGAGGCATACAGAGCAAGTAAGAGACACAAAGAGTGTGTGTGTGTGTGTGTGTGTGTGTGTGTGTGTGTGTGTGTGTGTGTGTGTGTGTGTGTGTGTGTGTGTGTG
>JAPMOB010240856.1:0-10990 GCA_029875015.1 Lepomis gibbosus | reverse complement strand
CAAAATCAATAGATTTTTACACCCAGTAGGTAGGACTGGGCGATGTGGCCAAAAAGGATATCACGATAAAAATATGTCACATCATTCGATATCGATAATTATCATGATTGATGTCAAATCCTCATTTCTTTCAAGTTTAAAAGCTGATTTCTGGTCCTGAGTGAAAGTTGAAGAAACCAGATGGTTAATTATGGATCACTTAACAAATCTGAGGCAGAACAGTCAAAACAATTATGAAATCTTTTTTTTCAGCAAAGCTGCACAAGTAAGTGAAATCTTTTTTCTATCCCTTTTCTTCAACAAAATAAATATCTTAATTGATTAAATAGATATAAATTAAGTGCTAATTCATTTGTAATTCAAATGAATTAAATCAAAACATTTCTTGACAATATATTGAACATTTGTTATATTGTTATTGAGGTAAACTATATCGCATATTAGCATTATTGTTTTATTGCCATATCAATCAATTGATTGATCCAAGATGGTGCTGCGTATAGCTGCCGCTGCGTTAGATGTGCTCTGTTTTGTTTTGTTTTTGTGTGTTAACTCAGTTTTTGGTTGTGATTCCTGGAACTCTTTCACCAGAGAAGAGCTTGCTTTCTCATGTCATCAGTGGAATTATTGGACATTTTGGTGAAGGGCACACTCGCTGTTGTTCGGACTGGGATGTGCTTCAAGTGCTTTAATGAGAGAGATGTTTTGTTTTGGAGTCTCTGCCTATTTTGCCCAATTTTGTAATGTGTTGGTATATGATGGTGTTGGAAATCAAGCTTCAAAACATTCCTGCAGAAGCATGTAGGTGATGTCAGAGATCTTTGTTTCTTTCTAGTCCTTAGTCCTCAGTAAAAGATTCCCCAAGTTGTACGGCATGTTGTCCATTAGCTGGTCTGTTCCTCTCATTGTTAGCCTGCTGCACCATCCCACCGACATTTCCCCATCCTCTTTTATATCTGGTGTTTGTTTCACAGCTGGCTGTCTTTATAACGGCTGGCAGACTTCTGCACATTCTGTTGCCTTTGGGCTTTTTGGACTAGTAAAGCTGACTCTGAGTACTGAGGAGCAGAAGGGCAGTGTTTCTCACAGAATGACAGCGTACTGCGACAAGCTGGGCAGACACTGGACAGATTCGGTCAGAATTTTGCCCCGGATTGGTCGTAATTTCTTTCTCCTGACAGTTGGATATCCTGCAAGTCAGAACTTCTGGTCGGCTGTCTTTAGTGTAAGTAGTTTAACTGTCAGATTTCCCATATGGCTACTGTTCAAAGTCTAAATTTTAGTCTCGACACTGTGGTGGTATGAAACTGGACTTGAACTGCCAAACAGACAGACCATATTGTCTGCATCTTCCAGCACTCTAGAAATACATAATTGCTTTTCTTTCTGTCTACCAACTGTGTTGAGGAGGCAGTCATCTTATTTTGAATAAACTTTACTGATATTGTCGATGGATAAAACCCGACCCCAGGGGATCAGTGTTTATGTTCAGTGTGAGCACCGACGTCGTGGCTGGCAGCGTAAAGGTCTCAGGTCATGGCCGTGCAGAAATGCAGACTAATTGGGTATTTTAAGTTAATACAACGTACAAGATTATTAAAAATGCAAATGTATGTAAAATAAAATGAATGCTGTTTTAAGGCCATAGTTGGGTCTATTCACAACAATATTGTTATTCTTTCTTTGTCTTCATTACTCATCATCAGCTGGCTCTACTGGGGCCATTTAGGCACATTAATACTCCAGGTCTACCTCCTCAACAATTCAAGACCCAAGTCCAGACACTTATTGGCGCGATTCTCTCTCACTTGGCATGAATCTTTCATGTCGCTTTGAAACCCACCAGTGGGAGACGCTCAGGAGACGACTTGGCACATGCCACATATCTCTGCTAATGATCCATTTTGGAGAGAGTTTGGGGACAGCTGCCAGAGAAGGGGGGGCTACAGACAAATACACATGTGCACATATTGTACCAACTCCAGAGTGATTTTACATTGTGAAATGTCACAAATCTATTAAGAAAAAAAGACTGATACCCTTAGTTGGCCTGAAAGTAATACATCAGAAAAGCACATTGGATAAACACCATGGAAGCTAATTGTCTGGGTGTGATCTACAAAACAAATCTGAAGCTCAACTCCAGGTGTCCGCATCAGTTGTAACAGTGATTTGCTCAAATGATGTGTCTTGCAGCTGGGTGTCAGCATTTTTTAGTGTACCAGGGCTTGCTGACTCAATTATTGTTAATTACAAGGACTCTGCAGATGTATTCTAATCAGAAATCTGTTGTGATTTGGGTATACAGTTACTTTGCATGTTCTGTAGCTTTAGAGTAAGAGCCTTTTTGCTCTTCTCATAATTTATAATAAAAAATGTATTCAGTCAAGGGTGTAATTTCCACTTTGGGGGAGGGTCCACCTCATTTTTTTTAAATAAAATTTTTGTGCTCCTCACTTTAATTTTTATACTACCATTATTAAGAATTGTATACTTCATCTCTATGAACATTTTTCCAGAGTCCAGATAAGAGAAAATTTGAGTTGATAAAAATGTTAATACACTTATCTGAAGCACCTTCAATTACTAATACCATATGGTCAAAGAAACTATATTTTTCATGTAAAAAAAAAATTACAGTTGATATTCTTTTAAAGGATGTAAGAATTAATCGTCAAAGATGAGATGGTACAGAACTATGTGAAACACTTCTGGACTAGACCGTATAGCTGATTTTGAGATTTATTCCAGGCATCCATTAATTCCATGCATGGATGATCTGCAGCTCAGTGCTGCCTGGTTGTCCAACAGTTTTGTTGTGGGACTTGCTTGTAATCGACCGCAGTGTTGTGCTGACTCAGCATGGGACCCCACTGGCTTTCAGAGACCTACAAGGCTCCGTCACTGCTCAACAAAAATGTGGTTTTAATAGGCAGGGAATGGCTGTGCTCCAGAGCAGGTCTAATACNTAAACTGTTGAAGTTCAGGGAAAAAGCTTTCTGGTTTCTGTGTCTTCTGTGCCAATGGTTCCCTTGGTTTCAGGTGATTACACAGCACCTCGTTAACGCAGCAGTGTCTTGGGGCTGCCATGCCAGGGTGCTGGGATGATTTATTATCCATGATCCACCCTAAGCCTCCTTAGATTAAAGGAAGGCCTCGCTTGTGGAACCAAACATAACAACTGCATTACAAAACATGCAGGGTGGGAATGTGTCAAGTGTGCTTTGAGGCATGCGTTATGTATATTTATAAAACTCTTGTTCATGTGGTATGAAGTGATTTGTGTTGTTTTAGCTAAGAAAGAAGTACTGTGGTCACTTAATGTTTTGAGACAGCATTGTGCATTGAGTTGGCATTTCAGGAATGTAAAAATAGAAGCACGCAGTATGCCTGTGCATAGCAAAAACAATGAAGAATGCAGTCCTCATAAGCTTTCTTTCACTGACTGGTTGAAGCTGTTGCTCATTAATTATAAAACATGCTCATCTTCTGCTTATTCTGTACTTTGCTTGCATGTTTTTACTTTTCCATTTGTTCTTACACAGTATGGATTAAAGCTAATTGTCATGTGTTATATGGCATTATGTAGTGATGTGTACTGTACATTTCATATTTTGGTTTTATGTATTTTATTAAGGTTCCAAGCTCGAGTGGGGCTGGGTACCCACGAATGCAAGGCATTGCGATTCCCAGTACCAGCAGATCTGGGAACCCTATTGTAATCGTTATGGTTATTTTTTTTTTCTTCCAATACGTTTTGGCCTAAAAATAAAAAAAAAACCTAAAAAAAGACAGTAAGTGCTACAGATGCAAAACTCACAAGGTAGATTCAGGCCCATGAGATGACTGCAGGCGAAAAAAATTCGCTCACTTCCACCTGTAGGGGGCACGATCAAGCAAGATCCAAAATTTGTCACGTTCAAATCAATCAGTCACTCCTGCATATGTAGGCACATATCAAAAATCTTATATCCGCACGTTTAGGTGATCGAGCTGAATCTCCCATTCTTTTGAATGGCATTTTCAAAACAAGACATTTTGCCTCATAACTGACAGTACATCACACATTGATAAACCACATGTTTGCAGGATGCTTAAGACACGCTTTTGTGCGATAATGTTTTCATTTTGCTAATTCGCAAAAACTGAAAAACCTATTTTAATTAACTCCTCTGAAGAGGCAACTCCAATCGGCACGGACCATCTCTGGACGAAGCCGATAAAAGTTTGTGGAGGGAATTTTAATCCGCCAAAAAATGTCCCGAATATTAGCTAACAAAAATTTGCAAAAAAGGCTAAAAACAGGATGTGATATCATATCTTAGGTTTGCCTTGGCCGATCTACACCAAACTCGGGGACCTTATCTGGCACGCCCTCCTGAGGGCCTGTGTGAAATTTGGTGTCAAAGGGCCTCTAGGTGGCGCTATTAATCATACATTAAATAGCACTCCCATAGACATGCATTCATTTTACATAACTTACATTACGTAACTGCAAGTACCTTTGGTTTCAAACTCTGGCTGTTTATTCACCGCGGGGCCCTGGAGCTGCGGCTGAATGGCCGGGTCAACTTGCGAAGCCCCCACAACGCGAGAGGCATGTCTAGCACCGAGGGGCTTGGACTCCAGTTACAATTGCTTGCAATTGTAGTATATTATTTGTATTCAGTTGGTAAGATTTTATTCTACTTTGAGTGTCTGAGTATTGTTCCTGTCAAGTAAATTATTAAAAAAATCGAAGAGCAGGCAGGAATCTGTGTGTTTGTGTTTGTATTTAAATTATGTCGTGAACCGTTAATCCAGTCGACATTTGGTGCAGTTTGAACATGCGACAGGTTCAGAATTAAAAATAAAAGAATACAGTACAGTGTAGGTGGGGTACATTCACAGGGACAGGGCAGATATGCTCCGATGTGGTAGTGAATTGTTGAAACAGAGTTATCGTCATCACACAGGTTTTATATACGTTACAAACGAATGGGAAGTTGTAAGAGTTTTCTGCAGTTCTAAGGAAGTGCTGAATATAGCGGTATCTCTGCCATTGTTGTGTTGTTTAAGTGTTATTATTGCTGTGTTATTAATGCTGCAAACTACTGCTAACTAGTTAGCTCAGTTAGCTGTGCAGCTAGCCGACTCTGCCTGGACTGGGAACTCCCTCCTCCCAGCAGTCCAAAGCTCTGCTACCAGCAGTGTAAACACCAACACTGCCCAGGTGCTCCGAGCTCCCAGGCAGAGTCAGCTAACCTAATAGGACCGCAAGCTATCCGGCTAACTGAGTGAACTAGCTAACGGCAACTACAATGGGCAGCAATTAGCAGTTACTTAAAAGCTATCTGTCTATCAGGAAACTCCGTAAATCATCCCTGAGTATAGGCACAGCAGCCAGAGAACATCGGAGGAAAACTAGAAAACAGAAAATATTTTCTTTATAAAATATGATCCAGTTTCACCAAAGTCTGTGAAGACCGTTGTAAATGTTGTTTATATTTGTTAAGTAATCAGTTAGACCCGGCGCCTAGAAACACTCCTTCCAGCATTTCTGACAGAGGGTGAATTGAGAGGCTGAATTAATGTTCAGTATAAGATAAATAAAGATTACTTTGAACTATGAATTATGAAAAGCTACTTGAGGCCAGAATAAAAATATGGAGCTCGGAATGACCCTAATAGGTCTCTTTAAAGCCCAAATATATTCTTAAAGTTAGCTCTAAACAGCTGCCCTGCCATTGGGTAGTCAACTTTGTCCAACACCAAACCTCAACATCTCACATTGTGATCCTATATTTCTTTGGTTTCCCCAAATGTGCTCAGTAGATTCAAGCATATGTTTCTCTTCTCTATATCAGGATGGCTTTCTCTTGCATTAAAATAGATACTAAACCCTGCTGGTCAAAGCTGAGCTTTTATTTGATCTCATCTTCACTACTAAGACACAGCATCCTTACATGCAGGAGCTGTTTATGTGTTCTTTCCAGGGTGGACTCCGTGAAGTCAGAGTGGCGAGTTGGTCATGAGGAAACTTTCGTACAGAGGGGTTGCTTCTGGTCTCATACTGCATGCTGTTTGATGGATGCTCTTATCCAAAGTGCCAGACGGTACCACAAGTGCGTACATTTTCAACATGTACGGTCTCAGTGGGATGCAGAGGCCTAATCCTGGAAGTGTATTGCTGTGTTGTATGACCTCTACACTACACTGAGACTTTTTTTTTTTTTTTTTTAAGGCTGTAACACAGCAAAAACAAAGCAGTCTGAAATATTTCCTGAATTATTTATTTGTTTATTTATTTATGTATCTCTTTCAGCACCTTTCTTTTTCTCCCACAAATAAAGTCTGGTTACTGTTACTGTGAAAAATTAATGATGTCTTAATTTTTGCCATTGATTCCCATAATTTTATTAGAAACATGTACACATTCAAAAGCATGCTCAAATGCATCTTACTGCATTCAGCGCACTTCTAGTTATCTGCTGCAGCATTACTGGTTTAGGGTTATATCATTTTGAGAATGTGTCATCTTAATGATTTTGTCTTGCTTTTCTGTCAACACATACAGATAGTTGACCAACTTCTTGATCGCCACAATCTCCTTTACTTTTCATGCCTTTTCTTGAATTTCATAAATCAGCATTATGGGTAAAAACACAGTATGTAAAATGTTTTATATATATTCAATTTAAAGCTTTCGTTTTTATCATATCAGGAATGTAGTGTGCTGTGAGTTCCCCAAGCAGGGTTCTTTGAAGAAACCACACACAGCTACAGAACGTGGTGATATCATCAGGGGGGATGAGGACTGTTGCTGTGCCTTAAGCAGAAGATCTGCTCTAATTAGTTGTCCAAAATAAGATACTAATTGTTCAGCCCACCAGTTAATCTCTGTATATCTAGCTCTCCTGGGCCACACGGGGGCCACTGAGTCCAAGCCCAGCTGGCAATACATGTTTGCAATGGTACAGTGTAGTGATCTTCACTGGTGGTGCAGCCCACTTCAGCCCACAGTGTTAGCTAATTATCTAACTACAGTGACTTAGAATTCTCATGGCAGCCTACCACAGCGACACAAATCTGAACTTCATTCAGAAGGGTTTTTTCTACTTTTCTGTAAAAGATACATTTTGCTTGTGTGGGAAGTTGCTGGTAGCCAGTTTATCTGCACTTTTTCACCAGTGTCATTAAGTTTTGTAGCAAACGAATTGCTGTACAGAGAAACCAAATAATGCAAACTTAGGAAGCCAGTCCTGATAGCCCATTGGAGGAAATAAAGAGCAGCATTTCTTCCTGAAGAACAGTTTTTATGTAAGAGCAAAAAGTGGAAACAGCAGATACAGAGTGTCAACTCTAAACTACAACAAGTCATCAGGGAAAAACCACATAGTTACAGTTACAACCTCATGGGAAAACCCCACCCACATGCGGATGATCATGGCAGTAATTTCATTTTGTTTGCGTCTACTGTGGATGCCGTTGGTCAGATTATTAAAATATTAGCACAGCCTAACCATTCAGACATATCACTTCATCTAAACTCCATATTCAGACTCTCCCTCTAGCAAGATTTTATTATACCAGCGCTTCCTCTGTAACAGTAATTTTGCTTTAGAAGTTGCTTGTTATCTCTCTTTTTATTTTATTTTTTAAATGTTACATAATTGCCTCAAAGAAACCTTAGTTCAGATTGTCTCTTCTGTCTTCCTTTGAAATGGTTAAACCTTGTTCGATAAGTCTTATCTTTGCAGTACCGGTTAAAATGAGCTTTAAAAGCATCTCTAGTGGCTATCACTATGACCATGCTGTATATCCACATTTCCCAAAGTGGTTTGAATTCATACCGATCAAAACAGTGACCAAATAGCTGCCACTTTAAGATCCTCAACCTCTTGCTAACAGCAGTCCTTTGTGACTTTTCACACATGACTCACAAATTTACATATCAGTCCCCTCTCCGCCACTGGCAATCTGTGATTAATCATATTTTTGTGAGTTTCTGGGCACATAGGCATAGTCATGGTGGTAGCAAATGTGGATCAGTACACACTTGGAAACACAAAGAATGGCTGATTATAGCCTTGAGTTTTGAGAACACATCTATCAAAACGAAACACCTTGTCCTTAAAGTGTACAAAACAGATCCACATATTCAATCAAACAAAACAAATTCAGATTACATAACGAAGGTTTGTCCATGCAAGCCCAATTCATAACCCTGCAATGACTGCACAGATTGTACTATTGACAGAGTCTGACGCACATGTAGAGATCACATCTTTTGGTGGTTTTATACTTGGTAATCTTAAAAACTGTGAAGTTAAGATTCACAGTCAATATTTTTAAGGATTTAAGGATAGCCATAAACTACTGTACTTTTAATGTTGGCACAGCAGATTGTCAAGGTTATTTTTAATGCTGTACTTTATGTTCTTATGATACACACCTGTGCTGTTCTAGTTTTCTCTCCGGAAAGCCTTCCTATTGCTCTGATTGATGCAGGGGAAACCCTGAAGACCACTGTGGGGTCCACAACAGGCCTTACCAGGTTGGAGAAAACCAACACTGAGAATTGTACTGTCCTGAGGTGTCATTTTCACTTAGAACATTACGACCTACACTTGAAACATAGTTGATTTCTAGATGAGCAGAGTATGGATCTTTTGAACAACCTTTTTGAGAGTATGCAGATGTTCACATGAATAAACTTAATTTATAGATCTGGGGGATTTAAAAACCTGCATTTGAATATATTTGAAGAATTCAGGATTTTCTAGGCACTTCCTATGTTATTTTTGGATACGATAAAGGTCGTGATATTACATCTCTTCCACTGGGATTTGATGCGTCATAAACGTGATAACTTATGCAACTGCTTGTGTCGCTTTTATGATCCGGTCGATGATGTGTGACTGTCCTTGAGCGCACGATCAGCAGTGCATGACTTCTGACCTATGTCTTAATATTGGCACGTTGTATCCCTGGTCAATCCCTGATTAATTTTAATCACTGGCTCTGTGTTCAGTTATTGATCCTTCTTTAGGCTACCATAGAACGGTCAGTGTCCTGTCAGATCACATCTGCTTTTTGTGCCCCTGGAAATGAGTCATCCATTTGCTGTCTTGGAGAAGCTATGTTGGGGGTGGCATGCTAGGCTATGGCTGCTATTGATGAGCATGGTGTGTGTGCTCTGATGATGGGTTGTTACATCAGCAATCCTACGGCTGTGTGACCCTGGTCCTCCCACATTTTGACACTTCTCAGCACACAACAGCAGGGAGACACAATGCCAGATATCTGTTTCCCTCCAGTTCAATGAAACATCAGTGTGTTGCAGCAGGAAGCTGAGCCAAATATTCGTATGCAGTGTGAGTTTGATCGTACTTACATTTTGAATCAATTTGAAAACACAGCTCTGCTTTGTACAGGGTATATGCAGCTTTTGAAAAGTCATAAAATCATTGAATTTAGTTCCTCCCCAAAAACACTGGAAGGAATAATTTTCATTATCAATTAATCAGTTTGTTTTAGTGAATCATCTGTCATATCAGAATTTCTCAGAGCCCAAGGTAACATCTTCAGAATGTTTGTTTTATCTGATCAAAACCTGTCAAGAGTCAAAACCAATTTGTTGTCTGACAGTTAATAATTGATAATAGTTTTATTAGTGATTAATCAGATTAATCATTTCAGTCATTTATTAAGCAAAATGTGAAAAATTCACTGGTTTCAGTTTCTCAGATCTGATTTACTGCTTTTCTGCTAAATATCATTATAAACTGAATGATTTTGGGTTTTAGGTTGTTAGGTCAAAACAAGTAGTACAAGTAATCACCTTAGCCTTTGGAAAATAATGACTAGCATGTTTTTTTCTATGGTTTAGGACATTTTATAAAAAAACATTAAACAATATAACAAACAATATAACAATATACCCTTTCTTTTAGTATCTTCTCAAGTCATGTTTTTGCTGATTAATGTAGCCATTTTACTTTTCTGTGCCTACAGTCATGCAGTTTGAGGGTGCCATCTGCCTGTTTTCTACTTTCCCCAACATTTATTTGATGGCGGTCGTAACGTCCTCCTTCCCCCGCAGGTTCCATTATCCCATTTGATCATTTCTGCGAAGACAGTATGGCATACAGTCTTTAAAAAATAAACGGAAAGTGCACACGGAGTTCTAACATTTACCAAATCCCATGTCCCATTTGTGCAAACACTTTTTCCTGTTACTTTTGTTCTTCTGCCTTTAAAGCTGCCAGAGGAGCGAGACAGGCTGGTTTTTAGAAAAGATGGAGTAAATTTCAAATAAAACTTGAGACATTTGCTGGTTCTCATTCTGCAGGGCAGAACATTCTGTCTGGACACAATCAGACTGGCAGTCTGTATTTTGTTCTTTCCACACTTTTCTGAAGAAAATTATTATCTTTGTGAACATATTTCAACCATAAGATTCATTGGTGCTATTCCCTTTTAATCATATTGTGTGCTTGGTTTCCACAGTCTGTGAAATTGCTACAGCATGCATTATTGGCATTTGTTTTTGGAAAAAAACACTGTTTAAGAAACTGATTTCACAGATTTGATGCAATACTCTACTTAAATAAGAAACAATCAAAAGAAAACAATGAAGATGACCCTAATACCTATTGTTTATGTACACAATATTCTCTTTCGTTGCAATATGTCTGCACAGCAAAAACCCAGAATAATGCACATATAAGTATCTGCAACGCTGTTCTTTCTCGACAAATAGTTGTATTATTTTTCTCCATTCTTTTATTATTCTTATATAACTTGCATTTTCTATTCCATATGTAAATATTTATATTCAAACATATATCATGACAGTAATATTTTTTCATTCATTCATTCAAACCTTTATTTAACCAGGATAAAAAAATTCCTTGAGATTAAAAATCTCTTTTACAAGAGTGTCCTGGCAAGTGGCAGCAGCGCGGTTACAAATAGATAAAAAGACACTCACAGATAAATATATAGA
>JAPMOB010240851.1:0-33558 GCA_029875015.1 Lepomis gibbosus | reverse complement strand
CACACACACACACACACATACTGACTTCTATCCCTATCTTCCTCCCCCCTCTTTCTCCTTCAACAACATCCCCATTCAAGTGCATCAGCTCCAGGCATCCTTCCTCCCTCACCCTCCCCCTCATTCACTAGTAGCCTAAGCACATAAAAAATACATCAAACACAGCCGTCCGCCCAAGGCCTCGTCACACGCAAAATCATCTCTCCCTCCATCTCTCTCAAAAAAAAGGAAAAACCCAAGTTACAAAAGACAGCTACAGAGGACGCTGATAGAAGGAGAGATAGACTGAACTCGGAGGACTGGGGTTCAACTGTGAGGCCTTCTGTGGGTAGAGAGATTATTGTAATGTTAACCCTAACCACCGTTCTCCCCTCTTTCACACATATACACTGAAAGAGTAAAAATAAAAAATAAAGGAGCATGACTTACCTTGTTCACAATAAGACCTTGTTTGAATTGTACACAGCCTGCAGCTCCATGACCCACTTCGCTCAGTTCAGCTCCACATCTGCTCCAGCACCAGTCTCGGCTGTGACAGTGGCCGAGGGCGGCCAGCAGCACCCATGGGCTACACTGTCAGATCCCCGGTGCTGAAACACACAGACACTGTAAAGAGAAGCCTGCTGGACCTCCAGCTCACAGCCAGCTCGCTTAAAAAAATCTGCCAAATCAGCCAAGACGTGCTAAATAATCCAGCGCAGGGCTTGCTTTGCACATCAATTACACACTTTTATTTTAGGCATACATGTGAGTAGACACACACATACAGTGCATACGTCATGACACAAGCACACACACCCTTGGGTGCTACAGCTCATGTTTCTGTTCAATTATTCCACCCTCTGCCCTCTCTCCTTCTCATAATCTGAATAAAGCCAGATCCGTGTCCTCTAGATATTTAGAAGCCGGGCCTCGGTGCCAAAACATGTAACCTTCCTCCTCTTTCAAGTGTGGACTGAATTGGGAGTTTGGGGGGGTGGCTTTAGTGCGTTGACCTCGTAATTCCCTCTCGGGATTAAACAAAGTTGTAAAATTCAGTTTGGAGAAGCGGGTATGCTGTTGATGCAGAGAAAGGAATTAAAGGAATGGAATTAAAAGCAGAAATATACCACAGCTGAATTACTCGCCAACTTGCAAAGACATAATTCCTATTAATTTCTAATTAGAAATGATTTCTTGACCCTGCAAACAGACCCAAAGGATTTGGAATCAAGTCTTTCTCTCAATTAATTGCAGTGTAATGGCTCAAAGATAATGATAGATGGATATTAGTCTTTTGCCCAAAGCCTCTTGGCTCTTTCACAGAAATCCAGTGATGTTGTGAGTCTATTGACAAACAAACAAAACTGGGGCGTAACTGCTTTGACAAAGGTAAAAATATAATCACTGCTTTAACAACACCAGGATTAAACCGGCCTGCCTGCAGGTACAGCAGCTTGCTGTAGGCAGGGCCCCACCATGGGGTTCATTCCAGACCCTCCTGGCATTGGCCCCTAATGATGTCTAATGGGGCCTCCTGCGCCTGTTCCTAACCCCGGGACCTTCTCCTAATCACCGTGGCTACTAATGAGATGGAGAGACATGAAAGGGCTCGTTAGAAGACCCTCCCTTTAATGCCGGCCTATTATTAGCCACTTACCAAATCATTAGTCTCTAAACTGCAATTATGCTTTAAACCAGGAAGAAAAAGTGAAACAAAGAGTCAAAGGAGTCCTAAAGTGTGGAGATTTACAGCAAAGGACTCGAGGAGTACCGTGGATTTACTTGAATTGTTTAAAAGCTTTCCAACAAACAACCAAGAATGAAAGCTGTGAAACACTAGTTTCATCCTCCACAGTGATTTAGGATCCCAGACGTGTCATGCATACTTGTTTCCAGTGGCCTTCGGTGACCAGAGATTATTGCACAATTGACACACACATTTCTCTTTTAAAGTCAAGTGGTGACATTAAGTCTCCGTACGGGGAACCTCTGCTGCTGAGTGGTGACTTAAGATGGAGGCAATCACAATCTTATTCACAAAAGGCCTGAAAACTATGTAGAGGTATTTGAGCGAAGGTATTGTCCAATACTGGTACGGGAAACAGAAATGCAATGCCTAAATCCCAGGAATCAACAAGCAAATAAGGCAGAATGGGTCTCAGAAGGCTTTAAAGACTACTTTTCATTTGTGTTGGAGACAAATTGTCACCCCCCCCCCCAGAAAACAAGTGAAAGGCAGCAAATCCTGCAAATTATCCAGCTCCAAATACACATCTTTAAGAGAAAGAAAGGAGAAACCTATATTAACTCAACTTTCTAACAGGAGAAAATGAAAAACAAGACTAAGCTACTACAGCGATGCAAACAGCTCTGTAAGGCTGTACTTCAACAGTGCAGTGCTTTGATGCTAAATGCTAGCACATCTTAATTTAATTTAACGTGTTATCATGCTAACATTTGATAATTAGCACGCAAAGTACAACTGAGGGTGATGGGGATGATAGTTTTGCAGGTATTAGTCATAAACCACAGCATTGGATGAATTAAATGTTAACCTGAGGGTAGCTCTACATGAAATGGCAGGAGATCACCCAAATGATTCCAATTCATCCTGACGAGACATAAATGTGTACCAAATAAAATCCATCCAATAGCTGTGGAGATATTTCACTCAAAACCACAAATGTGAACCTCATGGTGGAGCTACAGAAAAAATAAAAAAATAAAAATCTGAGGATCACCAACACGCTGAATACCTGTTGCACTCACACACCTGACCACATAAAGTGGAACTGACAGTTCATATTCTGGTCGACAATAAAAGCAATCAGAGCAATGTCGTAAAATACACTTTTATTTACAATGTAAAACAAATACATTCGAATCATCATACAAAACTCCCTAACCTTAAAAAAAAACAATTCAATCCTATTTACATGATAAAAAAACTTTTAAATGGACAGTCCAAATGAGGTCAAGTAAGATGTCAGAGATGCATTTGTTGGCAAAAAGGACTTAAAATGTAGATGCACACAAGCAAATGTGTGTAAGAAAAAGTAAAACATCAACAGATGCCTCAGTGGTGCTTTAGTTTGTGATTTTAAAAAGGTGCAAACACATGTAGAAGCATCTATATTTGTTTTTTTATAAAAAAGGGACAGAGGGGAGGACGTCTATAAGCCACCTTGGCACGTGACCATCATTTTACCGCCTCCTTCATTTTTGACGCCTTATTGGTTAGTGAAATACTGAACTGGCTGATTAGTTCTGCTTTTCATGCGGTTGCTTCCCGCCACGCTGATGATTAACATTCTGTTAGTGTACTTTGACCTCAGTGGTCCAGGAAGTTGAAGATGCTCCTCTGGGAGGCTTTAGTCTGTCCGACAGGCTTGTTCTCCCTGCAGATCCTCTTTGCCGCTGGGTTCAGGGCCTCCACAGGCCCCCTCTTCTTCTTCATCGTCTGAGGATCAAACACATTCAAAACAAAACAATGAACTCTTGATGAACACTGACAAAAAGGTGCTGAAATATAAGTGTGGTGAAAGAATACACGAATACATGTGTTTTGTGGTTAAATTAAAACTAATGTAGTAAATAAAATGTAGTTAATGGTGAATCTACTGATAGATGATTCTTGAACTGCGAAGCTAGAGTCATTTGGAGGATGTAAAAAAGGAGCAGCAGGCTTTGGCTCCACCTAGTGTCATAAATGTAGAAGACATCAGAATCAATAAACTTCCCCATCACACTCACATGATTATCACACTGAGCGGTCTCTCCAAGATGTTTGGAAAGAATTTTATTTTTGTGCTTAATTTAGAACAGTGAGAACTTGCCAAAGACATAACCAGACAGGATTGGGAAACCAAAAAAAAACAACATGCCTCACCATTTTTCTCATAACCAGTATGGTTTTTCTATAAAAAATATTTGAGTTTTTTGCAATCACTCTCTGAACAAACATAAGAAATTCAGACATTTGTTTGATAAGTCAGAAGAGTCAGCAGTACCATAAGCTAGTGCAAACTGTGGTCCTGCACTCCTGTAGCCTGTTCCACCAAATTCGCAACATGCAAGCTGCGATTTGTAACATGATCTCATTTCCCCCTTTCACTAATTTTGAAATATTGATCTAATCAGAAACAAACATTGTTCTCGGGACACATGGGGATATTTCATGCCACTGTTGGTGGGGACAATAAAAACATGTCCCATCACGGTGTATGTACATTTCTCACTTTCCCCCGATGGTCTGAGTAACTCACTAGATTTGCAGTTTTTCCTTTGCTTTTTTAAGATATAAAGGGGCTAAGGGGCTGAAGAAAAAGAGCTGTTAACCGTTTGTTTACCAAATGCATTGACAAGACACTGATGGACAAACAGTGGTAATTGCTTTGATCAAAATTATTGCTAGGAACAATTCAGTAATCACTGAATTTTAGTACTACTCCCTTCTAAATTCTACATGACTCCCCGTAGAATTAGATGATTTCTTTAATTTCTGAGTAACAATTTGTGAAACATGAAGCTGCCACCACGTGCAACCTGCATGTAAGCAATGCTTGTAAATATTAACTGGTCACTATTTAACTGTGTGGTGTCAGGTGGGCCAGTGTGAGCTATGACTTAATGAGCCAGAGTTGGAGATGAAGATTTCATGTGTTTTTGTTTTTTTTAAAAAAAAAAAAGCAATATTGCCACAAAAACAAATGTTATTTTGGGGGCGATTGTGCACATAAGTACCTGAGACTACATTGCATTAGTAGTTACCTGTTACGTTTTTGCAGACGTTTGAGAGCTCAGTTCTCTGACAGATTCAAATACTAACTCATTTGTCTAGCATGTAATCCATAATGAAACAGACTATGTCTTTGGTGTGAGAGATCCAGGTTCAATCCCCCACAGTGACCCATCCACCATTGTGTCCCTGAGCAAGAGACTTAACCCCTAGTTGCTCCAGAGGCGTGCGACCTCCAATATATAGAGCAATTGTAAGTCGCTTTGGATAAAAGCATCAGCTAAAATGAATAAATGTAATCCAGGATATTGGGGATCCACATTCTTATAGCCAATCATCAGTTTCAGGTGTTATTCTTTTGCCTTTTGGCAGCTGTTTGATTCTCTATCGTGTACAGAGAAGCAGTGAAAAGATACTGAGGACTTTATATGGAAAGAATGACAATAAATTCCACCATGACTTTACTTTGATGAGCTAATACCAAAATTTTAGGCAGAAATATTACTGTGACAAAGTCCCTTAGTGTCAGAAAAATATTTTTTACAAATTCAGCTTAAGGCATATTGAGTTTTCTCTGTAGGACGCCATCAAGCTCCTTCTGTCTCAGCTCTTACATCTGCACGAAAAGGAGGACACAACACATTTGTTTTGTGACATTACTTTCACTCACCTGTTTCTGGGGAGCATCTGAGGTGGAGTTGCCCTTCTCAGGAGACAGCATTTGAAACAGAAACCCTCTGCTGTTTCTGGGCGCCAGAGGGTTCCCCTCTGAGATCGACGCCAGCTTCTGGAGGACAGAGTGAGGCCGACTCAGCAGTGAACCTCTCCTTACCTGGAAGAAATCAATAAAACATAAGGCTTAGATTGACCTTGTACAGATGGCTGGGAATATGTAATGAACTTTGGTGGTTAAATATTTAAAAGGCCAATCGCTGTCCTCCGCTCACAACCCTCATTCTGCACCATTTTGGATCTTTTTCAGTGAGGTTCTTTTAGTAGAAGTCAGTGAAATGCAAAATACTGATACTTATTCTCCACTGACCACACTAGCCCACTAAATCCTCATACCTTACGTCTGCCAAAGTGGCAGGTAAAGTAAACAGACTTCTCAATTACAGCATTTGTAATGTTACATCAGAAATTGGAATTCCAAATGACACAATCAAATCATAATCATACTGAAACATCTTAATATTTGACAATATGTTGTTAGTGTAAAACCCAGAAGAACAGCATTAATAATGTGATACATAAAGACAGACGCTACCTGTTTTTGCACCAACAAAAATGATTCCACACAAAAAAATGACAGGTAGTTGAACCGATTTGGCAAGGACAAAATTAAATAGAACAAAAATTAAATTTTAAACACTCAAGGATGTTCTGCCCCAGTGACAGTTACGTACCTGTAAGGGCTGCGAGGGTCTCTGGAAGGGGTTGAGAGCTGATGAGGTCTTTTCTGGTTGTGGTGCCACAGAGGGCTCTGGGGTGAAAATATGATTAAAAAAAATTTAGATAGTGAAATAGAATATAACCTGCCCAGTAAACCTGCCTCCCAATATCATAACCAAGACCAAATAATAAATGGAAAAAAAGAATGCTCAAGTCCAATCACCTAATTTTTGCCTCAATAAGCATTGTCTGAATAAGCATTATCTGGCCACTGGGTGCATGATGGCTGCCCAATCAACCGTGATTTATTAAGGTATCGCAAATGCTCAGGCAAGGTAGCAAAATAACTATTAGACATGTCTATAAAACAAGGTTTGTTTAACACTGGCTATTCTGGTTTTCTATCCGCCAAACAGGGGCAAAGCCATAAAGTTTTACAAAGCACCCATATGTGCCGGTCTGCGTTATATGCAGTGTTGAGGGTAACACGTTACAAAGTAACGCATTACTGTAATCAGATTACTTGTCTGTAACGCAGTACTGTAGATAACTTCAGTAATCACATTACATTTAATAACAAAATCTTTGCGTTACTTTGTGTACTGGTTGTTGAACTACCTGCATAACGCAAGGAGAGAAAAATAAACGTCCCTTTTCGTTTGTGTTTGTGTAACACGTTTCCGATTGAACTTTCAACTTTAGCGCCAGTTCATGAGGACGCAGAAATGTCAGAGTTTCCAAAGACGTCTTTCAAGGGGTGTAAGTATTACTTAATATTGTTTTGCGAAAAGGACAGCGATACCTTCTAGTGCTCCTGTGGCGAGGCTCTATAGCCTGGGCAGTCTGACAAAAGATTTGAGAAACTCCTGCCCATGAGGTATATGAGCACTCTTTGATTAGCAAGTCCAGAGGGAAAAATCGTCTTTAAAGCCATTGCTCGGCTAGTGAGCTAGGTCTGTTAAATACACAGTTCAAAGTACATTTCATAGCATCATCTGATATTTTGATGAGGGCCAGTGTCTATGTCTATATCTAATCTATCTATCTATCTATCTATCTATCTATATGTCCAATTGTCTTCTCTTGACAAATGTTGGGCTGATATTCACAACTTTGTTGTCAGCTTTGTAGTATTATAGAGCATAAAAGAGAGATCCTGTGTATGTCCTCATTATAATAAGAATTTGTATTGATTTGTATTAATCCAAAAGTAGTGTAACTAGTTACTTTCAGCAATGAGTAATCCAGTAAAGTAAGGCATTACTTAAAAAACCCCAACTAACTAACAATGTGTAATCCTTATTTGAGTACTACCCAACTACCCAAACACTGGTTATACGCTAATGTAAAGAACTTTGTAGCTTGTGGTTTTGATATAAGCTGCATAATTATTATTAAATCACACAATTTATTTCATAGTTTAAAAAAAATGTCTTCAGTCAACTGGCTAAAAAATGCCCTTTATATCTGACAAATGTTCCTGAGCCCACATTGTCATTTGGATCTGAGGATGGGAAGTATCCAGTAACAAAAACTCATGTATATTGCATGTAGCCACTCACTTTTAGTCCCATTGCTTTTTGTGGGAACACAAGGATGTCACAACTGTCGGGAAATGAACACTGAAGTAACTTTCCATTTAGCAATGACAGAGTTGGCAGCTCTGTCCAGTCAGTGTCCGGTTTAGCTTGCTGGGATACATGCCAGCGTTTCATTGCAGTCTGTGTGCGCATCTCTCTGCAGCACCTCAGGTGAAGTTACCCACAGTCATCTCGCTGACAGCAGTAAGTACATCAAACAGCATATATCTTAGGAACTCCAAGATTAGACTGTTTCAGTTAATCACACATTCATCCTTTCCTATCAAAACTACTGTCATGCTGTGTTCACAGATATTTAGTAAAGTCTATAGCTTGTTCAACATTTACCTGCCAGGATTTTAACTGGAGCTAAAAATAAAATAAATCCCATTTTTCGGAGCCTTGCATGTGATCGGTCTTTAGAGTCCATTTGACATTTCTGACAACTTTAAAAGCTTAAACTGCCAGACTCCAACTCTTACACCTTACTCCACGAAAGCCCAGATGGTTCCTTTTGTGTCATACCGAAGTCTAGATTTACACAAAGGCAATGCTCTTTGTGTAAAAAAAAAAAAAAGACCTGTTTGGTGATTTGTTTTAAATGTTTTGTTTGCTATATTAAGGTTCAAGCTACATTTAATTGTCATGCTGCAACACAGGGCTGCATGATGAAATGAAAGTTGGGACTTCATAAGACTAATACTGCAATTATTATTCAACAAAAACACCGTCGGATTCTTCTTGTGAGGCCTCAAACCGACCTTTTCTCTGCAGAGTCTTGGCAGTCAGTTTCTTGGCCAGCTTCATGAATTGACTGTCTTCCTCTCCAATCTTCTCATCATCTGCATCCAAATCTTCCCCTTTCTTGGCTTTCTGTTCAGACTGAGATGAGACAGAGAAGAGGAATGGGAATGAAGACAAAATAACAACACCCCCTCGCAAATGAGGGAGATGACTCGGAAGTATGTATCATAAATGAACACACATTAAGGTTTTACAGGGATGACCCTCTTTTAAGCCTAGTATAATTTTACCTCACTCTCAATACTTGCAAACACAAATTTACAAACCCTACAGCCTACCTGTTCTCTGAGCCACTGTTCTCTCTCCAGTCTCTCTTTCCTCCTCTGGACCTCAGACTGGTCCACCTCATCATCTCCCTCCTCCTCTTCATCACCTTCTGTTCCCATCCTCTCCATGTTGAAACCATCATCTGGAAGAATTCAAAAAGAAACTCAGAATGGTTTGCTGGAGCAACTTTGAAGAATCTAAACAGACCCCCCCCCAAATTAAAAATTAATTGCCAGTATAATTATTAGCATTAAGGGTTTTTTTACCCTCATCCTGCAAACTCACCCATATTCTTCCAACGGAAGCGGCGAGCTCGTCCCGGGCCATCAGAGTGCAGGTCGCCATCAGCAAGGTAACGCTCCTGGTACAGCCTCAGACGACGCTTGTCATCATCCATTATCTGCTTCCTGAAGGAACAATGCCGGTTGGATGACATTTTTCATTTCTCAGTTTAATAAACCACTAAATTTCAGATGGAAGATATCCACCCTGTATTAATACTACAGGATATTTCTAATATGATTTGAGCAACAGTGGAGGAAACTCTCTGTAATTGTATTAGTGCAGTTTAAGCAAGCAGTTGACAGTCATGAGGAAGCATAAACCTCACGGAGTAAATCCACTAGACAAGACACTGAACGTCTGCTAACAACTGAAGTTCAGGCAGTTGATGACCCTACATATCCTGCGAGAACGGCAATTGTGTTCTTCTACCAAAACACGTGCATGAATAGGCAGTGCACTTTGAAGTTAAAAGGCCAAACAAGGAAGGAAAAAGTGCAGAGGTTGGGTAAGAGTCTCAATTTCAGTTATCCAGTGCTCTCTCACACCAGACACCTTTTTGCTCTGCATTCTTCTTCTTTACCAGTATATCTCCCTCGGAGAGGACACACGACTTATGTCATCGATTGGAAGGGACGATCACAATCTTCACATATCACACTATAGGATTTTTATCTGTCAATTGTCAACACCAACTGATTTAGACTGGAACAAAACTGCTCCAGTCAGTCATCACACTAAAATCATATTAATATAACAGTCATAATGGGTGTTCCCGTCTTTTGGTCAAAAGACGTAAAAACATATTGGTGTAACTGACAATTTCAGCTGTGAACACAACACTGAATGTACAAAAATAAAATGCTCAAGATAGAATGAGATCTGTTACTCACATGTGGATCTTGTTGACCTGATCCTGTAGCTCCTCATCAGAGGGAAGCTCCTCAAGCAGCTCCTCTTCCTCGTATTCACTCCCCCCGTCTCCATCCTCATCATCGCTGCCCAAGTCACTCCCTGACAGCTCAGCCTCTGAGTCCACGTAGTCAGTCAAACGCCTGTGAACATGATGCAAGAGACTCTTAAGACCTGTGCTGCAGCTTGGATTATCTGATGCAAATGACTGCAAACCATTTTCCTATAATGTCATACAGATTATTTAACACTGGTTATGTATGCATGGAAACATAAATTAAGTTTTAATTCAATCTACACTTACATTTTCTTCTTTTTCTTAATGCGGTGTGATGCAAACACACCCTGCATTTCCTCCTCTTCCACATCATTATCCTCTGCCTCGTCTCCATCTTCATCCTCCTCGTTTTCCTCGTCACCATCCTCATCATTGTCCTCCTATAAACCCACAATCCATTTGTCATTTGCACTGTAAAAAGGTGCACATCGAGTATGTTATTTATACATGAAGTGGAACTTTTGTAGATCGATGAGAGATGTGAAGCTCTGGTCAGCGTCCGTAGCCACGCCCCCTACAGACAAGGGCTTCAACTAACGATTCTTTTCAGTGTTGATTAATTTTTCAATTAAAAAGTTAGTTATTTAGTCTTTAAAATGTCACGAAGTTGTGAAAAATGTTGTTCAGTGTTTCTCAAAGCCCAAGATGACATCCTCAAATGTCTTGTTTTGTCCTCCACCCAAAGATATTCAGTTTACTGTCATACAGAACTGAAGAAACCAGAAAAGAAGCTTTGCTTTCTCAATCCGATTAATCGATAATCAAAATAACTGGTGATTAATTTAATAGTCCACAACTAACTGATGAATCATTGCAGCTCTACTACAGACGTCTAATGGGTAGCTTAATAGCATAGCAGGGACAATTAGTCATGTGTTGACAATCTTACCTGTTCACTGTGACTTTCCACATCTGACAGAAGCCGGAACTCGCAATCCTCTTCCTCCTCCAGATGCTCTTCCTCCTCTGGCTTCTTTTTACTTTAAATGGAGAAATGAATGTGATAATCTTACATTGCATATAAATATTCCCATAATCCATTATAAAAAGGCTCTGAAGTAATCAGATAAAAAAAGGACTACTTTTTAAAGTATCACAAAAGGTGATAATCTTAGAGACAGTGTCATGTTAAAAAAATATAATCTCTAATTTTGGATTATTTCAGGTCTTTTTACTGTACCTGTTTGGTGCTGGTGAGGTCGTGTGAGCAGAACCTAAAATTGGCAGCAAAGGAGACCAATCTATGTATTATTCAACTGTAGGAAAACAATTCAAAAACACATGCACATAGCATTTCAAAATACAGAAAACGATACAAATTCTAACAAAAAACATTTAACTAAGTATTTAGTCAATTATAGATCCTTAAGATTCTTTGGTTTAATAAGGTTCTATTGACAAGTTATTGGTTTAATTTCTCTTCACAATCTAGTCTTGAGTTTATAAACCGTTAAACTGTGATTAAATTAACAACTTATTATGTAAGTTACTAGCCAGACATGTCCCAAAGTGTTAACCTGTCTGCAATTTGAATTTTTAATAGAATTGAATTTTTCATAGGATAAACAGAGACAGCACACAGTCCTACCTGGACTCGGAAATTTCCCTGAACACAGGCCCAGCAGCTGATCCATAGTATCTTCAGATTCTGCATGTTGTCCTCTCTCCTGACTCTGGCCGGTTTCCATCTGCTCCTCTCCTGCCTGTGTTGGTGGAAACGCTCCAGAGCACAAGCCAAGCAGCTCATCCTCCTGTGTTGCTCCAAGGCCTCCAGCCTGACCGGAGCCGCTCTGCGCTGTCCCAAAAACACCTGAGCACAACCCCAACAGCTCCCCCATGTTGGCATCCATTGCATTTTCATCCAGGCTGTCCAGGATTAACTGTCTCTTGTGGGAACGTGGTGCACCGGGGCGTGGCCCCACGTTAAGGAAGCCGTCTGCATCTAGTAACTGTGAATGTGTATCATCCTCTAGGGAGAAGCGACCCTGGGAGTCTCCTCCCAGACCAGGGCCAGAAGCTGCTTCACCCAGGGGCCCCGAATCTGCTCCTGGAGATGGAGGTGCATACAAGTCTTGGGAGTCCTCAACAGGAAGGCAGAGAGAGGGCTCAGAGAGTTTGCCTGAACTCTGATGGGGGAAAAAAAAGAAGAAAATTAAACCACTTCATATTGAAGCAAACAACAGAACATAAATGGTCGAAGAATTTTCTTTGTCTCTTTTTTTGTCTGTGTTTTTTTAGATGCCTTATCACAATTGTATTTTATGTAATCCTGTTTATCTTGCCTTGAGTCTTTAGGAGAGGTCTTTGTATAATCATTTGGCTTCCTACCACTACTGCACAGGCTCTTGTTTACTTTTATTTCAGGTAAATGTGAGTATATGTAGGTGTAACTGGGTCTGTATATTTGTATATGAATGTTTATGTTTACATACATACACCATAATGGTTGTATTTTTTAATGAGCAAACAAATTAAGAAAATGATGACTATAAAATTGTGCACACATGTATCATAAGTGGATTTCTCTGTATGCTTCATCAATGACTGGAAACACTTCTCTTTAACCCTGGGCATGTTTAGGAAAATTCAAACCCCTGGTGATATAATTTTTGATTCTCCCAGTATTAAACCTAAATTCCCTTTTATCTCACCTTAGAGGCAGAGCCAAGGAAGCTGGGTCTGAAGAGGCAGGGAGAAGGGGACCGGAAAATGGAGGAGTTGGAGACGCTTCTTCCTGTGGAGCGCTGATGATTGACAGGCTGGTAGGAAGTTATCATAGATGCTGCAAGCTCAAAGCTGCTGTTGTGGCTGTTGTCTTTTACCATGGAAAGAGAGTCGTCCTCTTCTGGAAACAAGACAGATGACAGAGTGAGGAAAAGACTGCACAAAATTTGCACAAAAAATACTGAGTGTCCAGCTGAATAGAGCACCTTCAAGTAGAATGAGTAGGCACATTTTTGATCACTATATTTAAAAGCATTTTCTTTCATTAATAGCTAACAATAACTACTAAATTAGTCTGAGTGTAAAAAGTATTGACAAACTTAAGAGGTCTTTCACTACCCACCCATCTTATTGCCGCTGTCCTGCCCAGAAGGACCAGACCTTCTTCCACCATCACTAAAAAGGAGTACAGAGCATGTGAAGCTGATATAGACACAGAGTAAACATACAGTACATGCAAATGATGCCAATATGCAGCTATTTTACAAGCAGTTTTTCCATAAATAGGACAACCAGATAATGATTAAGTAATACTTAAATGGCCACACTCGTGATTTGTCCATTTATTTAAAGCGGTTTCAGCATTTAATTTAAGTCGCATGCTCTAAAGTTACAATGTGACAAAGCCACACTCACCCAGTGCGAGAGCAGGAGTTGCCGGGGAACAGCATGAGTGTGTCATCTGTGTTAACTAGGTCAGGAGTTGGCGAGGGTCTGTTCAGTGCCACACCAGAAGGGCTCCTGATACTCTGGGCCACACTGCCTTCCTCCTCCTCCTCCTCCTCCTCCTCCGGCTCACCATCATCACCTCCCAGTAAGTCATCTACACCCTGGTATAAAGAGAAGATCAGGCTTGATGTGAGTACAAAGGGCACAGGTGCACAAATGTGTCTCAATTTGACTGTTTCAGAGCAGCAAAAGACAAACATCCTCTTACCTCTTCTTCCTCAGACTCATCTGTCATGTCTTCCTCCTCCTCCTCTTCTTCCTCCCCACAGTCTTCATTGTCTAGGCGATTCAGCTCGGCTTTGCGCGCCCTCTCCTCTTGTCTCCGTTTTGCCATAGCGAGCTGCAGGCGCTGCTTCAAAGTCAGCAGCTTCTCTCCTATGAAGAGACAGAAAGAGGAGATTAGTCATGTCAGGACGCAAAGCAAGTAATATATGTCCACCTCTGCACCACAGCCCTGCCCCTGAGAAAGTGTCCTTAATTTGTTGATTACGCTAAAAAGGAGATCAAGAATCTAGGCTGCTGTCAAAATCTAAATTCAAAGAAACCCCAGCCTCTATGTGCTCATCACATGTGTATCCATACCTGGTTTAGTTGCCACAGCCTCCTCTGCGCCCTCTTTAACAGTGACAGTGACTGACTCACTGTGCAGCTCTTCCTGGCCAGATGGGGTGCTGTCTTTGCGGATGATGTTGAGCTGCATCGTACGCTCTCCCTGAGGACGTGTGGGTGCCTGGACGTGCCGAAGGTAACGCTCTTTCAGGGCCTCCACACCTAAAAGAGGGGTGAATACACGTTCTAAATATAATAGAATATTTTATTCTGACTTATGACACATTCTTACTCATGTTCTTCTAACGATAATGATGGCTGTAGGATTTCAGCACTCACCTCGGTTGAGCTGTGGAGGCTCGAGCTGAACAAAGGCTCCATCATCTGGACACAATTTAGCGACAGGTGGGGGGTCCAGTCCAAGCTCCTTCAGCCTGGCAAATTTGTCCTTCTTAGATTTGGTGGGTTGCTGTGCTGAAGGTTTTGCTGCAGCTGGATCAGCCCTCCCATGCTGAGTGCTTAAAGGCTCTGCCAAAGACCTAGATGCAGGCTCTGTTTGCAGGTCAGACATTAGTGCTGTCTGACTTTGTTCTAAAGGTGCAGGAGAGGTTTCTTCTCCAAAGTCAGAAGCAGGTCTCACTAATCCATCTGTTGTCACCGACTCCTGCAGACTCTCAGAGAGATAAAGCATTGGCCCAGATTCCTGGTCGGGATCTAGGCTTGCGGTTCCTTCTCTGACCAGACTCAGGCTTTCCTGCTGAGGGGACGAGGTGGCGGCAGGATGATTGATGGGCAGGATCTGAGAGGATGACAGATCTAGAGAAGGCGACGAGTCCTGCTCTGTGGACAGCTGCAGAGGCTCACTGGGTGGGTTGGTGGTAGGTGGAGGCGGCGGAGGAGGAGCTGATGGCGTCTCCAACATCACGACTGAATACTTTGCAGATCTGAAGAGAATGAGATTATCATTAAGTTTTAAGTTTATTATGGCAGTCTTAAAACTTTTATTTGAATTTTTGTGATTCTGTGTGTGTATGGGTATGTGACCAATCTACTATAAAATCAGATTTTAAATTTGTGTCATCAGCTGGTAATTTTTGTCAAACATGGCTGCTGCCCTGATTTATGCATGTCATTTGCGTGTTTGTCTTTACTTCAACAATGCCATGGCAGGACCGTCTGGCCTGGCTCTCTTCTTAAAGAACTGGTCGATGGTCTTTGGCTCAGGAATGTGGTAGGGCAGGCCAAGTGTAGACTCTACAACGACAGAAGAGCAAGATGTGGCCTCAGTGCCATGGAACATATGAGATACTTCTTTTAAAGTCGGAACGACATTTCAAATTATGGTCCAAAATGTCACCATCTTGAGGTTTAAATAGCATAACCGAAGAAAACAGTCAACAAATCGCCACAACAGATAAAAGACAATAGAAGAGTTTATTTTAACTGACCTCTGATCAGCCTCTGAGACTCACTGTGGAGCTGCTTCATTGCGTCTTTGCTGGCGCGTGCAGCTTTCCTCTCCTGAAAACATCCCATATGTAGAGAATGAAACCGCCGCTGGGTATCAAAATTGCAGTATGTACAATAAATCCAAGTATTTTGGCACAGCATACCGCACGTTGGGGTTTCTCTGGTGCCTCTTCATCTTCCTCCTCTTCCTCATTCAGGAGAGGACCCTGCAGCAATATTGAACACTGATTAAACAAACACCTGTCCAGACAACATCTACAAAATGCCCTGCCTAACTTTGCGCCACTCTTTTCCCCACATTTCATCAAATTCTGTTTCCAGTATTGTGTACCATAGTAGCATCTGCTTTATACAGTGAAAACCACGAAAAACAAGGGCTTTAATTTCTGCTAAAGCCTTTACATATAAATACAGTTCTTGTTGTGATTCTGATTGAAAAATAAACCTAAAAAAATTAAATTAAGTCACAAGAAATAATGTTGATTGAATGGACGATTAAAAAGTGTACCTTATGTTTTTTCATCTTTTGCTTGACAGCAGCTCGGATGGCCTCCAGAGACTCTTCTTCCTCCTCTTCTTCATCGTCCAGACCAGTGTCAAAAAGGTCTGTGTCGCCTAGCAGACATCCACTGTCATTCAGAGCCCGAGGAAGAGGCGTGTTCTAAGGAAATGTGAACAAAGTTGTCTTTAATTATGCAATACAATCCACGTCAAAGATTCTTATTCGATAACAATCACTCAATTCTGCTAGATTATTTCCACAAAGATTATTCCTAATGGATACAAAGATTAGAATGTGAAACAATTATCTAAACATGTAGATAAATATTTTGTCATATGTACAGTAATATGGACACACAAAATACTTTTTCAAAGCCTAGTGTTCAATTTTTTCTCATTTCCATACCAGACTAGACAGGAACATTGATGTAACACACTGCACAAAGAATTCAGCGGCATAACAAGAAAAAAAAAAAGGACAAAAGTCCAAGCAGGACTAACCTCATCCATTTCAGAGAACCTCTCTTTCTTCTTCAGTTTTTCTACCGCTTTGCTACGTTTCTCCTTTTTTTCCCGATGCCTCTGACTCTTCTCTCTCTTCTTCCGTTCCTTTGTCGATTTTGCTTCCTTCCTCACCTCCTCATATTGCTCCTCCATTTCTCCACATTTGTCTTGCTCAGACTCGCTGTCTTCACTGTCAACAGGAGCACGGCTTATCCTCTTGCTCTTATGCGCCCCTCTCTCTTGCCTCTCACCCTTCTCTTGTGTCTCTCCAGTCTCCATCTCCTCTCCGCTGGAAGCAGATAAGACCAGTGCTTCGGCCATGTGTACACTATTCTCCGCAGCCACTGCCTCGTCTTCCTCACTGTCGCTGTCTCTGATGGCATTACGATGAGGCTTTCTGTGAACTGTGATGTCTTCGTCATCATCAGAATCTGCAAACAAAATAAACAGCAAAATAGCACAATGGCCCTTCCAAATCCTTTAAGGCTTCTTTGTGAGGCAGCGTAATACCAAGTAAGCTGTGCTAGGTGGACTAAAACCAAAAGAATCATTGTGTATCATGCTTGTATGTTATTTTGTTTGCTCATGTGTTACTCAACGATTGATATGAACTTACTTGAACTTTAAATAAATGTGATTCTTCAAAATGATTGTTCTCTTGAAGCTTGAGTATTTTTTATTCAATATGTAGGTGCATGCAGTCCTTGAGGCACAGTTTTTTTTTGTTTGTTTTTTTACATAGGATGTGGTAAATAATTTTTTAGAAAATGCATAGGACAGGCAAAGGCAGATTTCTCAAGATAAATCTGTAGGTTGGCTCTGACCATTCTCTCACAGGCCGGATTATCATATATTGTTTTGCTACTTCACCTGGAAGCTCTTCTTTATTGTTAGCGGTCTCCATGACCATCTCCTCTGCTGGAGAACCCATTCCACTGTCTGAATCACTCTCAGTTGCAGGTTGGGACAGACCTGGGAGCGCCTCAGCCTGGTTACAGTAACGCAAAACAGAATTAACACATCATGAAGTGCATTTTCTATAGTTTGGTGGCACTGTAGACTGTTAGGACTGATCTCTGTTTATTGGACACGTTTAAGTGTCCAGGGTTCCTTATGCTGCTCTGTGTACGTTAGTAATATTTAAGGAAATCCAAAAACGGCATACTATTAACTGCACAGATAACAATGGCTGATTACCTCCACCTCTAATCACTACATTACTTTTTCTATGGTATCAAAATTATACCATGTGCCTGTATTTGTCAAACAAATATCAGGTAAATAAAACATTTTCTTTGCAAAATCAGTGTGAAGCATGGAGGTTAACAGTGTGTCTTTAGACAGGCTTTTAGATTAACTACTTGAGTGGCGCCTTGCAATAAACCAAACAATGAGCACGTACGTTAGCTAGCGACATTGCTTTCTTTCAATGATTAGAGTTAACTTTGCTAACGTTATATGTAACATACATTGAAAAAGTCGCCGGCACAAGGGATGGATTTCCGTGCGTAATCACCCAGATCAGACTGGTTGGATATAATATTTTAACAGAGGTCAACAAAGAAAAATGCCTAACTAACATCCGATGTGACCAGGCCAAGAAGACAACCATCATCCCAGCTGGCTAAACCTAACCTAGCGAGCTAACGTTAGCTAACTGGCTAACACTATCTGCAATTAGCAAACTTATTTCTCTTGCCAGTCTTTCCCCATAACTTATAACTAACTGTCTGGTACTCTCACGTTAGATGGATGTCCAGACTAACGTTAGCTACTGATATCTGAAAGCATGTCCTCACCTGTTGTTGAGAAAGGACCAGGCTCATCTTTGTCCGCCGGCTAGTTTACGGTCTTTTGTAAAATAAACCAGCCGAGACAACTTATCTCGTATCTCGGCAGCCACAGCGGCGGTAGTAAAGTAAACGTCTGAGTTACTAAAGGCTATTTTAGACGTCTAAAGCACATTTAAAAAAGCATTTAGCAGAGCAGCTCCTCTTCCTCCCGCCTCTTCCACATCGAATATAAATTTTGATCTTTCGCGCGCCGTGACAGCTGGCCCGCAGTTTTTCGTCACCGAGGTGTCAATCGACCCGTTCTCGCTCTCCCATTGGTCCATTCGGGAAGTTTGTATCCGCCCAGTGTGACGACACAGTTTAGTAAAAGCTGATTTTAAATACCAGAAATGCAGGGACGGGCGGGGCTGAGGGTTTTTACAAAAAGAGAGAGGGATTTGAGGCTTTGTTGAAAGAGAGACGCACACACCTCGATATAATGTAGATATATATAGGTAGGTATATGTCATCTAATATATTTAATTACTTACATTAATTTATTTAATGTTTCTTACGTTACCGTGTTTAAAATGTTTATTTTAAAGATAAATATAAAACATAAATTGACCTACCAATCACTACACAACAGAGTGGCACCATAAAGATTTATAATATAATGTCAAGCTTACATACTTTGTTCCTTTTAGTCCTCAAAAAGAAACTGTACCTCCAAAAGTAAGCTACATACAAGAAAACAATGCACATTAAAAATACAGTCATATTATATATTAATAATAATAATAATAATAAATTGAATTTGTATAGCGCTTTTCCCAGGCTCAAAGTATATTGTTATAAGTACCAACAAAATTAAAAAAAAATAAGCCTGTGTGGACCAATTATTGCATTGACAAAATTGTGCAAAAGTCAAGTCACTTTATTTACATAGCACATTTAAAAACAACAAGAGTTGACCCAAAGTGCTTTCCAAGTACACAACACACACAAAGTACAAGTATATACGAACACAAGAACAAAGAGTAGATACCATTGTGTATCCAAATAGACAATACACACTACACCAATGCAAATACTCTTACAGAAAAATGAATTGTTATAGATTGAGTTACCCACAAATATAAAGTAGTTCAAAATAGCTTAATGTTGACCAACTATATAATAAAAACAATAAAACAACACACATAGGCCAATTTCCTTTATTATAAGTATTTTTACTTCCAATAATTTAAATACATTTTGCTTAGAACACTTATGTCCTTAAGTAAGTATATATGCATTACTCACCTTATCATATTTTCTATTTCTTCTTCTTCTCATGATATTTCACCGTATCTAAGTATCCTGCACCCCCCCACCCCCCCCCGGCTGGGATCATTAAAGTTTGATCCACCAGTGCAGTACAGCAAATTACACATGCGCACAGTGGGCGCATAGGATTCTAACTGGCGCATGCGCACTTACAAATCCCCAGAACCAGCAGCGGTGGCTCAGGTCAGTCAGTCAGTCCAGTCAGCAGTCATCCACGCAGCTATCTATATTCCCTTTTCTTAAATTAGCCACTTTAAGCTTCGCGATACCGCCCCCAATTTCAGCGTCGGTACGGAGCCGCCAGGCCGGGACAGAGACGGAGAGAGAGGCCTCGGCCATGGAAGCGCTCGGACCCGGTAAGACATTTTAAGAAAATTGAAAATGAGCGAGGAGCAGGGAAGCGCGAGCCGTGTGTGGGGCGCGTGTGCGCAAATGCGTCTCTTCACTGGGGGCCGCGGCTGCAGCGAGGCCTCGACGCGCTGAGGGAAAAACAAACCGAGGCCCAGCCCGCGTCTCTGTGTGATTGTGTGTGCGTGAGTTTATTTACACCGAGTGGAAGCCACGCGTCTTGTCTGTACGCGGAGGTTTGGTGTTTTTTATCGGTGTTCCTGTAATGTCTACGCGGTTTTATTTATCTGAAGCACGCACAGCTCGTCGTGTCGGGGCTGGCATTGTGTGAGTGGGGATTTAACTAGGACCTTCCTTCCTCCTTCCTTCCGCGTCGTGGTGTGTTTACGTTGATGTTTGTTCACGATGTGTTTCCTTTTTTGCCACATAACGACGACCTAATTTCTAAATGTAACCGCTCAATCCTGTCGAAATTTGACAAAATATCCTACCTGTATCAGATCTCCTGCTCTGCTACACCATCTATATTTGTACCATCGCCATCAGGAACAGCGCGTCTCTTCGGGCTGCCCTCGTCCAACATGATAGCGATGGGTGGAAAACACAATAAATACCAATGAAACACATGTTACTTGTGTTAAATGAGCGGACGTGTGTATTTTGTGACTTATATTTTGGTTTTACCCGTCTGTGAGAACACAACAGGCTCGGATGGCGCTTTTATCGATCATATCTGCAGGCCAGTTCCATATTATTCTCCTATATGATAACAAAGGCACTTATTTTTGCATCGATCAAATGATACAGCATGCGGTTAAAAAATCAGCCACACACCTGTACACCCAGCGATATAATGCATCTGAATTGTCACACCATGTAAAATGTGTTTATTTCATTTTCTTTCATACAGAGTCAAACAGTTCATTTTGTTTGCGAAATGAGCCTTTAGATACATGAGGAATTGAATGCAGCTTGCAGAGCAAATCAGTTTTTTTTTGTGCAACAGTGAAGCTCTTGTTTATTTTCTTGAATCGTACAGACACACATTGCCCACATGCTCCAGAAGAAATTTGGTCACACTAGGAAAATCTAGATGCACTGTAAGGAGGACATTTGGCCATTTAGCAGCAGTACTGAAATAAATGTTAAGCAGATGCATTGTGCTGCTGTGTGAGGGTCCAGGGGAATGTTTGGAGACAATAATATTGCACAACTATCCACAGGTGTGTGAGCCAGGGCAGCTTCTTCATTACACCCAGTCATTGCAAGCCATCAAGATTTTATCTTCGATAACAGCAGATGCAAAATTTTACCTGATACGCATAGGTTTTCAAGCAGAGGCAAAAAACAAATGAATGATTGTATTTAATGAATGTTTTACCTTGCAAAGTGGAGTGTGGTTGCAGGTTTCACTTTATTTCCTCGCATTAATAATAAGTGGGCATACAGCAATATGTTATTGTGTCCAGCACCACACCTCTTACATGCATAATGGCCTATATATATATATATATACTTTGTGTGATTTCAATATGATGGTGTCAGTTTCAATTCTGCATCAGCAAAGTGATATAAAAATAGTGCTTTATTGCTTTTTTAAAAGCCCATAGACAAGCTACCAGTAATATCCAACCCTGCATACAATGCCCCATGTGGGAACAAAGTGTTCATATTGCCGTTTTTAATTAGAAAAGTGCCTTTGTCAGCCTCCTCTGGTTCAGAAACAAGCACATTTTGGCATTTGCTTCACTGTGGCTGGAATTCTTAAGTCAGGGCCCCCCAAAGGTTGTGTGTAATGATGTGCTGTAGGCCTGTGGTGTCTTCACAAAGCAGCTGGTTTAATCTGTTTTTTATTGTTTCCAAATGTGTGAGGTGCAACGGCTTGAAGTGGTGTTCAGATACAAACCGAAGCAGTTGGCACAAACGCGCAGATTGTCGCTCTAGGTGGCATGAACTGAGGCAAAGATGAGACTACTCCACTTGAACATTTTAAACTCCTCAAATTCATGACTCCACTTCATTCAGGGCAAAAGCCTGGAGTGACATATATTTAAAAAACTACATTTCCTGGTAAAATGTGGGGATGTTTGATGATCTGAGTATTTAACGTAGACTGGTGATGCTGTACTGCCAGTCGGGAAAGGTTTGTGGTTATGAACATGGACTGCATGATGTTGCTTTCCGTCTGAACTAATCACTTAAATGTCAAAATCAGTTGCTCCTGAAGCAAGAATTAGATCCCTCTACACTGAGGGGTGCATAGTTCCTCCTTGTGAATGGTCTTTCTCAGTACCTCTGCCTTTTCCAGAGTCCAGTGTAGTACCATAATCCAGGTGATTTGCAGGTGTGGGTGTCCGCTCGCTCCCTGTTCAGTGCTGTTAGTCTCTGACTCATCACCAGGCCTAGCCATCATCCTTATGCTTAGCTTAAGCCCAGCTGTCTCTCTGTTTGGTCACACGATGGTTACCACGGACACACATAGCTCCACAGCACAGGAGTAGCCAACCCCTCTCAGCAAATGTGAGCATGAGGCACCCAGTTTAACCATTTTTAAATATTAGATCAGTGAAGAGAAAAATTATCGTTGCAGGACAGACGGGGCGATTATATTCATAGCGTGTTGGGTTGCGCTTTCAACAAGCTTGTTGTCAGTTTGTCAAAGACTACATAAGGAGCAGAAAGACTTGTTGGCCTCCAGTGCATGTGTCTTTTTCTGAGCCAGGAAAAGCTAATTTCACTTCCTCTGACTCAAAGTAGATGCAGCGCTGTCTCACTTGGAGCAGAAGCATAAAATTATGGAGGAAGCTTGATTCATGGGTTGATTTAAATCAAGGCCTAAATGCCACCTTTGACAAGTCTGTATGGTTTCTTTATGTGACATCTAGTTCTCTTTAAAATGTTTTATTTATAAGTTATTCTGTCAAAAAAGGGACCGACTTTTTCAGAATGTCAACTCAGTGTTTTTAGTGCATGAAAAACTATGTTTTTAATCAAGGCTTGACTAATGAACATAAAAATATGCGTGTGACATTCATGCACATGAGAGCCATATTCAGAAAAGGTCTCAGCAGTGTGTCTTGTGATGGACGTAATGTTCTTTGTATTTGTAGCTTTAATTCTGATTGAGTAGTACTCTGTAGTATTGGATGGCCATGGGATGTTTCACTGAATTTTCTTATATTAGAAGCAGCCCTCTCATCTTCTTCCCATGATAGTCCTTGTCCGTCTTGGGACACTGGAATACCCTCATTTACATAAATTCAGGCCAAATATATTTTCCCCCCTCATCATAGCAGCAGTACAAAGTACTGAAGTGACCCAACATTTACCCCAAGCGTTACTCTAGTTCCTTATTTGCATACAACATACCCAAGCTTGTTGTTTTTGCTTGTTGGATCTGCTTTGACGTCACCTGGTTAGAGTTGAAAAGATTAACTGTTTAGTTGGTGGATGGGAAAAATAAGTTTTCAAACAAAAATAGTGAAAAATGCCAAAATCTCCGGGTTTAGCTTCTCACGTGAGAGGATTTGCTGCTTTTCTTTGTCATATATCATTGAGAACTGAATATCTTGGGGATTTGAACTGCTGTTTGCACAAAACAAGACAATTGAAGAAGTCACCTTGTCTTGTTTTGATGTTTCACAGATGAATTTTAAAATAATCATCAGGTTAATCATTAAGTAAACTTGTATTAATATAACACCTTTCAAAACCCTAGGTTACATAGTTTTACAAAAGGTCAAAAGAACAAAACAACCCACTGGAACAAGCAATTATCCTCTCTAAAATACCCCAACCCATTCTAGCCTATCAATTACTATAGCTTCCTTCTTAGTTAAAGCCCTAAAGTGTGTTATCTTTCAGAGTGATCAGCTGCATGTATTTATATTCATTGCCTCTTCACTTATTTGTGCACAAAATAATATTAGACGGTTTTGACTGAAGAAAAACAACTAATCCAATCAATTGGAGGATAAGTTAGAAACTCATTAGAGCTGAAATGATTGGTATATTTCTCTTCTAATTAATAGGCAGACAATCTGCAACTGTTTTGATAATCATATTAATAATTTCAGCCAAACACTTGCTCCAGCTTCTCAGTTGTGGGAATGTGTTGCTTTTCTTTGTCTTGTGTGATGGTAAACAGAATAGCTTTGGGCTGTTGTTCAAACAAGCATTTTGAATACATGCCCATGAACTTGGGTTAAAAGACATTTTTAAAATATTTAAACAGAAATTTTTGTGGACTGAACAAATAATCCACTCATCAAAAATAATTGGCAAATTAATCGATTGTACAATCGATTAAACAATTGTTAGTTACAGCCATAAACTACTCAATGAGCTTACCGTTGAGGTTGGTGGTGTTGACTGTAATAAGTAGACGGGTAGGGGAGAAAGGATGGATTCAGGCGTTTCATATCGAGACACACATTTCTAAGTGTAGTAATGTGGCAGCTGACGAGGCTAAATATAGGCACAGCTCTCTTTTTGGTGAAAGTGGAAGAGGAAGACCTCGAACTCATCGCGCCACTCACATATACTGTAGGGTAAAACTTTTTGTAGTACCTGTACATGCATCCAGTGAGCAGAAATAAACCAGTGTACAGTGTTCAAAATACAGAGAATCTGCAGGTCTTGAAGCATTGAATTTTGTTTCATTGAGACGGCAGTGTTAAATTGCATTTAACACTATTAAATGCAGTTTACCAAAGTAATAACATTAGTAAATTTCTCTTGCCTGGTGTAGGCAGTAACAGTCTTTGTTACCAATTTGTGTGCTCTTAAATAAATATATTCTTGGACAGTGGCTTTCCGTCATACTTTCTTACTTTGGATGGTATGAACCAGAACTGCAGTGTATTAGTCAATTTAATCAGTCGATCTTCAGAACAGTTTGATTTATTGTTTAATCATTTTTGGACTAATAATCAAAAAGTAATTGTCAGATTAAAAAAATCTGCACTTTATTCTGTTTTTGTGTCCACCCCCATGTACATACGACAGAGGACAAAATGTTACATAAACACTTTTTCCTGCTTGTAAAGCCTTCCGTACACGGCATCGACACAACACACCAAAATGGAGGCATACGTGTATGCATGCACTTGAATTACTATGCAATGCACTTTGAATTCTTTTGTGTGCTTGTGGTGCATAATGTTGAATTTTATAATATTCAGCTTGCAGCTTAGCGTAGAACACTTTGTCCTACTGGCCTTGTTACTGATGGCAACAAAAGCCGTACATAGAATGAATCATCAGATGATTTTAGCTCAAGTCGTGACAAAGAAAAGCAGGCGTGCAACGAATAGCTTCTTATTTGAGACTGTATCATGAACATAATGATTTAACAATCAAGCTAATGGTTTATTTGGAGGAGGAGGCGGAGGAGTGGGTAGTAGGGAGAAGGGGAGGTGATTTGGGGCCCACGCCAAATGAGGGCATGTTAGGAAGCGTGTTTTCAGGAAGCAATGGGGAGGGTCCCGATTGTCCGTGCTCTCGCGCTTCACTTGCTAACTGGAGCGTGTGGGTGCATGGAGTTCAAGAGGACCCCTGCAGTCCCTTAGCTGTCAGTTGACAAAAGCATTAAGCAGCCTCCCCCAAACTCTTTCAATACACAATATTATTTTAACTTCATTTATATTTGTGTGTGTGTGTGTTTGCCTTTAGCATATTCTTTCAATCTTTCATAGGCTTTTTTCTTTTGTCTTGGCTAAATTCAGAAAAAAGTTTTTTGTGTTTTGCTCTTTGATGCTTTTGTACGGAGTGACACAAGGCAGGCCAAAACAACAGATCAAGTAAGATTCTGTCAGAGAGAGTCGAAATCCCAATGCCTCCTTCCATGTCAGTGTCAGTGAGTATTGTTGATGTGAGATGGATGATTTGTCATTACCATTGTAGCTCGATTGGGCCTGAGGTCTTTAACGCGTATATGTGCTGTTTTTAACCGGCGACTTCAGGACTTGAGTCACTGTATTTCCTCCGTTGCCTGCAGCTTGTTATGCTGCAGTGTGAGACTCAGGCACTACACCTGTGTTAGATAGATGTGTATGTGCTGTGTGCACGTGCAGATACTGTATGTGGCGTGTACAGTGTGTAACGGTAATCCCAGACTCTGTGTGGCACCCCTCCATATGGCCCTGCTGCTGTCTGTCTGCGAAGAGCTCGGTCTTTGTCTCGGCGTGAGGGGTGGGCGCCCTGTGTGTCTGGGTGGAGCTGGGGGCGGGCTGAAAGATAATTGGAGGTCATTGTTTTGCCAACCCCTTGTTGACCCATGTAGGTCAGGGGCCAGAGTTATGGATCAATCAAAGCGTGTATGTGGGGCTGTGAGGCCTTTCAGTGCATTCAAGTAGGTGTCACTGATTGGATGGTTTGCAAGAAGCTTGCCGTTACGCCACGCACATTCATCTTAAAAATTTGCCATTTAATGCAAAGATAAGCGCACACGCGCTCACTGTCTCCACCTTTGTTCATTCAAAATAAATGCCAAGCATGCTTTGTGTGACGCTTAATTATTTTTTGGCGTAACATCCACGCATATCAGGGGTTTGGTGAATTCCGTCTTCACTGAGAGGAAGAAATTGACTGTTGGTATGAATTCTTATACAAAGTAGTGACTAATGTCAACAATGGTGGTAATTCATACGTGCCATGTGCAAAATTAAAAAGTATGTGTTTAACTGTTAAGGCATATTTCAGTGCAATCACTTTTATCTCTACTTTCTCCAGGCCCGCCCGCCCCTCCTCCCTCTCTGTTTCAGCCTCCGCGGCGTCCCGGCCTCGGCACAGTGGGGAAACCCATCCGGCTCCTAGCCAACCACTTCCAGGTGCAGATTCCCAAGATTGATGTCTATCACTATGATATCGACATCAAGCCTGAGAAACGGCCTCGAAGAGTCAACAGGTAAATCTTCTGACAGATTTGAGCAGAAAATACAGAAGGATGGGGGAATTACCCATTGCATCTGTAGCTATTATGGAACAGACTTCCCAGGGAGAAACATGTCCCCTAGGAGCAAGGCGTTTTATACACTAGTAAATGGGAAAATGAGGAAAAGAAGCATTTCATTTTATTGCAGTATAAAACTGCATGGCCAGTTTTCTGTTTATGTTGGGACCAGACATATTGTAGTACGTCATTTAAGTTACTGGCATGCCTGTGTTTATTTGCTTACACTCCTGCCATCTCTGTTGTTTAGGGAAGTGGTGGACACCATGGTGCGGCACTTCAAGATGCAGATCTTTGGAGACCGACAGCCTGGCTATGACGGGAAGAGGAACATGTACACAGCACATCCACTGCCAATTGGGAGAGACAGGGTTGGTGTTTCAACGCAGCATGTATACAGATTAATTTGAGTTACTTTAAAAAAAAAAGAGAAATAAAGGAAAAATCAATCAGCTCTAAAGGATTCACAAAGGGAGAGGTAGTTTACATTAAAGAACCTAAACCCAGTGATTTGAAAATCTGGACCAGGACTGTGAGACCAGTGCTATACAGTATGTCTTCAGAGGTCCGTTTAAGTAAGATCTCTGATGAAAGATGGAACCACAGTCACTGTAATACTCATACATTTCCTTACCTGTTTGTTGCATTCTATGCTAAAGTAATTTTGCAGTGACTGGCATTTTCCTCCATTTAAAATTATTTTCAGATACTTATATTGCATTGCAGACAAAAACTTAGTGAGTATTGATGTTTCACAAAAAGCGTATGATTGAATTTTATTGAAACTGTTGGATGTGAAATCGTGTTGTCTGCGTTTGGCTCTTAGGCTGTTATACTTGGGTATTTATTGCCTGTCTCTCCCAGCCACCTATTCTTCAATCAATTTCCCTCCACTCATCTTTTGTTTCTGTCTCCCCCTTTGCCCTTTTCTCCTTCTTCTGTGTCCTGTCTTCCCCTCTCTCTCTGTCCATCTTTAGGTGGATCTGGAGGTCACTTTGCCTGGTGAGGGGAAAGATCAGACGTTCAAGGTGTCTTTGCAGTGGGTGTCAGTGGTCAGTCTACAGATGCTGCTGGAAGCGCTGTCGGGTCACCTTAACGAGGTCCCCGAAGACTCCGTTCAGGCTCTGGATGTCATCACACGGCATCTTCCTTCCATGAGGTACAGACACTTATCTCCTCTCCCTTTTCACAAACACACTACCCCACATCTTCTGCACATCTCTTGACAGAGTTATTGCTTTTCATCTTTATTTGTCGGTCTTACTTAATTTCCTGTGGTCTGGTGTCGCCCTGATAAGTCATATTACACAATATAATTGTCATTTTTATGGAATCCATTATTGGTCTGCATGTTATGGATTGATTTACTGAATAAGCCACAGTGCACCCTACCTGCTAGACTTGCTTGCCTACGTAGGCACTAACCTAACTGCTGCCCTCGGTAAGAAATCTAAATAAACTTGAACCACTCAGATTTTCAGACTATATATAAATGTGAAACAAATCTGTTCACAGGTATTTTTGATGTCAACACAAATATTTCTTGTTTAAATAAATGTAATTGAAATCAACTCTACGCTTATGTGATTGGCTGAAGCGGAAGCGGCCATCTGATTGGCCACAGATATTTCCCAGTGGCAGGGAAGTCAAGAAAACCCACACACAAATGCAGTGAAGTTCACAAATGATAAGCAGTTTGCAAATGCAGGTTTGTAAGTAATTGTAACAACATCCAAATGTTCTTGAGGAAAATTGCAAATACTTTTAAATGCATATATTTATGGACTTCTATTACATTTAATTAAAACAAGAGATGTGTCAGAAATACAATTTATACACTAGGACTGAACGATTAATCATTTTCAAATCAAAATTATGATTTAAAAGAACGTGATTAGCTAATTGTGAAAACAGTGATTTAGATGTAGGTTAATTATACAGTGTGTCTGACCTATTTTAAACAGTCATGCAGTTACAAATTCATTCTGTTGTCATCGTTGTGTGACAGATCTGCTTGCCACCACAAGCTCCATGTGCCTCCTGTTACAGTCCTACTCACCAGTCAGAATAGGCACAGAGCAGGTACATTTTACAACGAAACTAGAGGAAACGTGTGGGATAATGGCGTCAGGTGAACTGATGCAGACAGCGGCTGTGCAGCGGTTTTATCCAGCGTCAACTCACACTGAAATGTTTCACTAGCGGAGCGTTTAGCCTACACGTTGTTAACGTGTTTTTAATTTGTCATTTTGTGTGCTTTAACTACAAATAACAGCTCTCTGTGAGCCTGTTCTGCTCTCTGCAGGCTAACATTAGATATCCACATGGAGCATTTCAGAATAAGAGTATTTTGCCCGTCTGATTTTTCCTTATTTGTTCAGTTGTCCATGATTTTTGTGATTCTACTGTCGTTAAGTAGGCTACTTAGTTAAAGTGTTTCTTTTTTGGTCTGTTTTAACTGTGTTTATTGATGATGTATGATTGGGAGTCTGCAAAGGGTGTTTTATTTTAAAAATCGACCGATTCTCTATGCTGTTCTGTCTGACTTCCTGCCTGGTTCATCAGCTCTGTGCTGCTTGATGCGGCTTCCGTCAAAAATAGACTGGCAGTGAATATTGAACTTTAGCTAAACCTCATTTTAAAAAAATTGTGAATCGCAATATCTGGCAGAGAAATGGCTATTAGATTTTTTTCTATTATAAATTATATTATAATTTTGTTCTATTATAAACAATAAAATATTTTTGTGTGCATGAAAAATATATTTTTATAATATTTTGTCTTTCTATATAAATCTCAATACATTTGTTTATCGTTCTGTGTGCATTCTTTAATACTGAGACAAATTTCACCCCAGAACATAATGGTTTAATAAGCACTTTTGTCATTATGAAAGTAACACCAGCGATTGTCTGGCCAATGAGAATTTGGTCGGAGCATCAACTGACCAGAAGTTGTCAGTCATACTAATTTGAATCTTAATCTGGCTGATTGAACAAAATGTCATGGACATTTCATTACCTTCAGTGGTTTGAGTATATATTGATTTAATATTGTCCATTATTCATCATCTGTGTTTTTTGTATACAGGTATACTCCCGTGGGGCGTTCGTTTTTCTCCCCTCCGGAGGGTTATTACCATCCTCTGGGTGGAGGCAGGGAGGTGTGGTTTGGTTTCCATCAGTCTGTCCGTCCTGCCATGTGGAACATGATGCTCAACATCGATGGTAAGACCTGAGCGGAGCTGATCGGCTTCAGCTGTGATTTAAATGAGCTTTTAATACATTCATTTTAAAACTGCCAACACAGTGATTTGATATGATCCTACCTGTTGTACAGTGTTCTGTATCAGGATTATCATGTCTTAATATGCACACAATCAAAAACAGCAATTGATTGTGTTTAAAAACAAACTCAATTTCTGTTTGATCAGCTACTGCTTCATTCTATGCCTAGACTAAATATATCTACTGCCGTAATGGAAATCAGGTAAGGTTACATATATAAGAAAAAGGACAGACGCTTGAATTAATAAATACATGAGTTTAATTCATTCTCATCTCAAATAAAGAGGTGTAATTCAGATTCTGAAATTTGGTTTTCTGACAACGCTATTAACCTAACCACTGTTGTGATGAAAGATAAAATGATTAATACCATGACAACTAACCAGAGTTTTCAAACCCCACCATTAGGATGACCAGATAAGAATGGATGAAATTTGGGATGGGAGGGGGAGGGGTGTGACTACCGGTACATTCAGTGTCAAACATTAACACAGGTGAAAATCAAAACACAACGCTAAAATACATTGTCATTAGGAAAAACACAACAATTGTGGATATTTAACAGTGGGTAAATCATGATCCTTTACCTAGTTTTTATTTTTATCTTATTCATTTCATCAGTGCAGTGTCACATCTGTCTGCGCAACACGCGTGTCAGATCTCTCCGCCGTGGCTGCCTGAAGCTACACTTTCCCGGTCCTCACGAATGTAACTTCCACTAACTACAAGAAAACAAAAAAGGGGAAAAGAGCACGAGTGTAACTTTGTGGCAATAACAACGCTGTTAACACAATGAACAGATAAAATTATCAGTATTTAATGTTTAATTAGGCTATAATCAAAACTCATGTTAAGTCTAATTTTCGGGACAAACCGGACAGGAGTCAGGACAACCGCTCGTAATTCGAGGTCCCGAATTTTTTGAGACGGCTGTTCACTCTACCCACCGTTGTACTATAATATTTTAAACAATGCACTGTTACAGCACCTCATATGCCTTTCCATTAATATCATAAATTAAATTAAACCTCCACGATTGTATTCCGTTCCCAACAATGCATGTCCTTGCATTACAAAAACACCAGTTAAGTCAGTTGGAATTGTAAAACTCAGTATTTCACAAGGCATTTTTGCACTAAAGCAGTTCCTGAATCTGTTAAGAGTGACGCAGTTGTTGAGAACACCAAAAACACTCTTATTCCATGAGACAGACTTGTTGTAATACAAAATACTTTATAAATGTGTTAATCAGACTGGGATGTTTTCCTTAATAGATAATATGTTTGTTTGTATCCACTCTGTTTTACAAAAATGACAATGTCAGTATAAGGTGTTAGGCAGTCCATAGCCATTGCTGATGAGATCAAGACATTCATTATGGCTGCAAGAAGGTGCTTTAAAGTTCCTTTGTTACTGCTGCATCCCTGTTCCCCAATTCTACAGTTTGCCCAGACTCTGCCTGTGATGTACACTATCGTGAACTCATGTGCTTGCTTGTTGTTGTTGATTCATGGGACTAATTTGCTGATTATTGTCATGTCTGTTCTACCACTCAGTGTCAGCGACAGCTTTCTACCGCGCCCAGCCTGTGATAGAGTTCATGTGCGAGGTGCTAGATATACAGAACATCAACGAACAGACCAAACCCCTGACCGACTCGCAGCGCGTCAAATTCACCAAGGAAATAAGAGGTGAGCACTCAATACCAGTTCAAACACAATATGCTGATATTTACCAACGAGTGAACGAGGGCCAGCATTATATACACAGTGCCCATGACTCACTGTTTCACCAAAGAGATTACATTAAGGTTAGATTAAGGTGTGGGCCTGCAAAGCACATGCCTGTTTGTTTTTATGCACTGTAAAAGATGCTACACCCACTCCTGACACACATTCATGCTGTATACCCACAATGAATACAGTACACCGCTTAACCTACGCCAGTGCTAAACACTTGCTCTTAACCTCAGGGTAAAGATTGCATTTCTGCCTTTTGATTAGAAACTAGGCAGTCTAAAATCAGAAAATATGGCCATGAAATTCACACAAGTATTCATAACAGATCTCCTGAAAAAGCTTTTGTTTATTAAACTGACTATTTTTTTTAATGCAAGACTGCTGCTTTTCCAAGTAGCTCTGTTCTCTGTGTGTCTTCACTTATGTTATTGTAAATACACAAAGAACCACCAAATAACCTTGCAGGAGCAAGTGGCATTTTTCAGATTTGATGTCTTTTTGAACCAGACAGTGTGGAAGACTGCATGTTTTCTTTGGCAGATACTTGTAAGCTCTCTCCAGTCTCCTTTTTGGTTTGTGTATTGAGCCAAGTTGTGACAAATGTGTGTGTAAAGGGAAACTGCAGAGCTGAAACACGCTGTGTCAGCATTTGTCTTTATCATGTCCTGAAAATGACAGAAGGGGAACTGAAGAGTACAATTCCAACATGCTTATTATTATGCTTAAAGATTATCGAAATATTGGAAATTGCAGTTGGTGGCTAAATGGTACTGCCATTTCACATGATTCTGTAACTATTCTTTCTTGTATGTTTATAAACAGGCCTGAAAGTTGAGGTCACACACTGTGGTCAAATGAAGAGGAAGTACCGTGTTTGTAATGTAACTCGCCGACCTGCCAGCCACCAAACGTAAGTGCAATTCCTACACTTGTTTACTATTGTACCAAAAAGTCATAACATAAGACTTGTAAATATACAATCAATGCACATTTTTTTGCCCACATTTTCTATTTATTTGCAGGTTCCCCTTACAGCTTGAGAACGGCCAAGCCATGGAGTGCACAGTAGCTCAGTATTTCAAGCAGAAGTACAATCTGCAGCTCAAGTATCCACATTTACCGTGTCTGCAAGTAGGGCAGGAACAGAAGCACACCTACCTTCCCCTGGAGGTGAGAAAGAGGCTGTTTTGATGCTTAAATGTCATGATTTTTGTTTAGTTCAGACAAATATGCCTTTCATCTCCAATTATAACATTCTCCTTTTTAATTTCCTGCCGTTGTTGCTCTAATCTGATTTGATTCTGTTTTATTTAATGAAATGTTTCTTCTTGCTTTGTAGGTCTGTAACATAGTTGCAGGCCAGCGCTGTATTAAGAAACTGACAGACAACCAGACATCCACCATGATCAAAGCTACAGCTCGCTCGGCCCCTGACAGACAGGAAGAGATCAGCAGACTGGTGAGTGCTGTTTCCCTCTTGGGGTGGGAGTAATGCCGGTTTCACACCAAACGCGATTTTACGCGTCGCAGCGCTTTCCACGCGCGAGTACATTCGCTGCAGTGTTCACACACAACGCGAGAAGGCGATTTGAACGCGATGAGGTGAATAAACACAACTCGCCATTACTACAACTGTATG
>JAPMOB010240850.1:0-13507 GCA_029875015.1 Lepomis gibbosus | reverse complement strand
CACACACACACACACACACACACACACACACACACACACACACACACACACACACACACACACACACACACTCTTAATAAAGCCTAATTACAGCTGGCCTACATAATGCTCCGCATGAGATGGCAGAATAGTGGAAAAATTACAATTTATGTCTCTAGATTTTGTCCTATCAGGTTACACTGCTGTTTGTTGTCTCTCTCTGGTTGGTAATGCCATCTGCAGCTCTGAGGAAGAACTCATAAAGTTTGATTCAGTCATGCAATGTTGTGGTAGTTGGACAAGAAGGCTTAGTCATATCAGTAAAATGGAGTTTTAGTGAGACTAAGGACCTGGTTCATTCCCTGAGTTACTTGTTACTTGCTTGCTTGAAATGTAAGAATATAGTAACATTGCAGGTTTTTTTTTGTTGATCCTGAGACAGCAAGTGTATGGACTGTTTTACACAGATTTATCCCTGGTTTCTGTTCTGCACACGGTGCATACACAGGAAACTGAAAAGACTCTCTCTTACAGTAATAACAACTCTCTAGGAAGTCACTGCTCCCGGCCAAGAAATAGTCCGGCCCCTAACCATCCATTGTACCACATGTGCCATGTTCAAGATAATGTGTTAATTTGTGAACTCTTGAGGCGCTGGTAGGGACATTATGTCACTTTTGGACAGAACCAGGCTATTGTTTCCCTTTGTTTCTAGTTTTTATGCTAAGCTATGCTAACAGGCTACTGCCCGAAGTGTCATATTTATCGTATGAATGCGAGAATGATATCACTCTTCTTGTCTAACTTTCAGTCAGAAACAAAAGAGTATTTATCAAAATGTTAAGCTTTTCTTTTCATGATGTGGCAACAGGACAAATTGGAGACAGCAGTTTTTCAACTGTTAACAGTGAAACAAGAAATAGATTACAGTACAGCGCAGTGACAGAAACTGACTGCAGACTGCTTCAGGTTTGAACAACAGAGCCTGTATTTATTTCTTTGGAACAGTAGATTTATACACGACCCTTGCTGAACATTAGCTGATTGTACTTCAACTAACTAACAGGAGCCTTCTTAACACTGTCAGATTAAGGTGGCTCCACGCATGAACAATAAGGTATTCTTTGTAAGTGCTCTGTAAGATTACTTATATAATATGTTACTTGGTGTGTGTCACAGTTTGTGTGTGATTTTACATAATGCCCTCTCTATACATGGTTGTATTTTCCATGAAGTCATCCCACACCTACACTTTTCACTCTACGGTTGTTTTTCTCAAACTATAAATATGAATTGTCACTCGCTCTCTCCTCTTATGGTGACAACTCCATACTGAAATTGGCATCATTGAAACCAGTTGAGACAATGTGCGTTTCCCTCTAAGTATTACTTTGGTCATGTCAGTAAAAAGCTGTTTAAGCATATAACTTTGCTGGATACTAACCCTTGTTTGAGCCACACCTAAACAATTACATTTCTTCTCTTCTGCACAAGAGATGGTTGTGACCAAAATACAGTTGTTTAAAGATGGTTGAAACAACTGTATAAACTATAGACTTGTCATTACATCCACTCAGAATTACAGCAGTTAAAAGCCAGATGAAATTTCATGAGGCAAAGAGTTCTCCTCCATTTAATTTCTATGAGAAATAAATAAGCATGATAATGGGAAATGGATGATTAAGGCAAACCAGGCCTTCTATATACCTGGAAAATAATGAAAAGAAAGTTGCACATGAGTGCATTTATGGGATGGTAACCAATCCCAGTGAAGCAAAATACTACTGACTGTGGGTGTCCTGGCTGCTCTGTTGGCTAATGTGCCCACCATCTAAATGTGAGACTTGTATCGGGTCTTTGACTTTGTTCACATTGTGCCCACCCTGTCTCTGGTCATGTCTCCTGTGTCTTTATATTATGAGGCGTCTACAGTTCCTTCCAATACCCTAAAAAGCTGGATACTGTTGGTCTCTTGTGGTGTGTGTGTGTTACAGTCTAAAAACTTTTTTATAGAAGAAAGACCCCTCCCCACCCCAATAATTTTCATACAGGTCCAGATCAGATCAGATTGTTGGGTGTGTTGTATCACATACCACAGATTTTATTAAGCAACTTTGAATATGATATATTGTCCATTTGTATGTTTGTGGTTTAGGCCTACTTGAGTGAGTGAGATAAAAAACAGTGAAATAAAAAACGGAAGTCCAAATCAACACACTCTTTTTCTTGTTTTGAATGTACCTCAGCTTTATCTCCATGCACTGGCTTTTTCTAAAATCCCCCTTTAAAGCAGAGCATCATTATTTCTCTTGAGCCCTGGCAATCAACTCCATATGTGTGCGTGTGTGTGTGTGTGTGTGAGTGTATGCGTATGCATGCATGTGTGTGGGAGTTTTGGAACAAGCTGTGATCTTTGTTTATCTTTCTTGTTCTTCCCACTTCCTGGTCAGCGTGTTGCAAAATAATAAAAAAAAGTTTTAAGGTGCAATAATGCTCACTGCAGAGAGTCTTGGTTAAACTAAACTTCTTCACAAAATAATTTAGTTATTTCAGAGTTTAGTTACTTATCATTTGGCAACACAGATAGTACATGTAAACAATGTTGGTTTCCCAGTTTGGTGCTGTAAGAACCATCTTAGAGCATTCCTCACAGAATTGTTATGGTGCTATGAAGATGTCAAAGGTCATGACGTGAGCTGGCACTAACTGATAAGTAAGATAAGTAGGTAAAGTGCTGAATATATAAGACTCTACTTTACTGAGTAGTCGTGAGGAGAGGAGAAAGAGCAGAAGAACTAGAGGTGGGGAGGGGATTCTGTGCCACACAAGTTGTCCCTGGGGCCTGAGTGGTCGTGTTGGCAGGAAGAGGGAGGAAGGAGGCAGAGAGGAGGGAGATGTGTGTGGATATTTGTGTGTGTGTGTGTGTGTGGAGGGGGGGCTGTTAAGGGCAGCTCCTGGTGCCACGTTTGCATCACAGAACTGTAATTCCTTTCAGTGCTGAGCAAAGCAGAGTTGGCACTGTAGCTGCCTCACTTTAACCCTTTTTGACTTGATGCTGCTCCATTTAGAGACATGATAACAACAATGTGTGGGTTGTAGTTATTTAATTACTTACTTTTTTCCTTTTTACTGTGGTCACATGTTGGATCTTCTATGGACTGATAAGCCTCGTGCTCCTTAATTACTTTTTCTGGGCCTGGTCATGCTTTCCGTTCTCGCACAGCACATGCAGTTTAAAATGATAACGATGGGAGGATAGTCACTTGAAATTCTTAGTAAGTTTTAAAATGAGAACCATGTCCCCATTTAAGTAGGTCTTCCATAATGAAACTAAAATGGTGCCTCACTTTCATTTGCTTCATTACTTTTGTAAAGGACGGTGCAGTGTACCTGCTCAAAAAGTTTGTCACTGCACACATAAAACAGGCTGACTCTTCACAGAGGTTCATTGATAAATTGTAACCAAACTGAGCATTTATGAAAATTAAAACTTAAACAAAACCAAAACTGAAATTAACTTTCAAAGTGAAACAAGCTAAAAACTGACAGTAACTGTAAAATCATAATAACCCTTGCATTGCACACACAGACACTGTTTACAGCAAAGGGAGTCAGTATTAGTCTTTAGTGGAAGATTTGGTCATCCTCTGTGGCACTCTGGGGTTTTCCAGTGTCCACAACATCAGCAGTTGACTGAAGAGAAACAAATGTTTTGCCTCAGAGTTGACTGCTAGATGGAATAAATTCTGTGGCATGGGCTGTTATCAATCACGTGTCAACCTGCACTCAACTCTGACCAAAAACAAATAAATTGACGTGCAAATTCACTAACTTGGAGATTTGTGTGATTTGTGTTTTCTAAATGTCAACATGACTACATTATTTTTTATCCCCCACCCCCTTTCTGACATTAACTCCCACTGAGGCCAAAATGGCCAATATGGCCTCAGTGGGAGTGTGTTAAATAAACAACAAAACTTAAGGGGGGAATGTTATCACTTCTTAGTTCTAACAATTACCTATGGAAAAAAATGGTTATTTGTCGATACCTCTCAAAACCATACTATGACTGCACAACTCGGAGGAGTGTTTTCTGACATGCCACCTCTGCAGTTAAGGTATGGCTATCTTTTTACTGATTCTAACTAGGGTAGCTTATTATAACATTATAAAGCTGATATGTATAACTTGTAAGCGTACAGTTGCCTATTTACACACGATGCAGACACAGAGCAACATTAGCATATATTTGGAGTTGTGTGTCACTCTCCTTTGACCTCTGTTTACATCCTCCACCAACGCCTGAAGGAAATATTTGGATATTTAGTAGCTAAATGCTTCACTTTAAGCCTCTGACACTATCACATTCCCTCCTCATAGACCGTCTGGCAAGTATTGAAATAGGGGCACTGTTTATCAGTGGTTTGCCTCCTACATTTCAAACTCAAAACAATACTCCTCCAGATTTTACCATGGAGTACCACAGGGTTCAGTGTTGGGACAACTTTGGTTTATTATTTACCTCCTCCCTCTTGGCAACATCTTCAGGCACTGTGACATGTATGTGTCCACCAACCCCAGTTCCACACTCCCCTATTAAATCCTCATTGAGACAGTTGGAAGACAGCATGTTGAAAGAATCCATACAAGGAGTTTATTTTTCATCATCACCATCACCTCTTTCAGTTTTTGAAAAGTGCCCTTCAATTTAAAATAGATATAATTAGTTTAGTATATTTTCACCAAAAGCAGAGCATCAAACAGGAGTAGGAGAATTTACATGGTTTCATATGGCACCTCTATTGGCACTGTCGAATTAACCTGTCACTGGCCTTTATTGGATTACAGTTTAAAAAAAGAGTTTTCCCCATGCAGCACTGTACAGAGAATCAGAAACAGTGAATAATGTCATATAAACTCTGCTTTAACTGCGGAGAAACCACCACTGTGCTTACAGGACAGCTTTCCATCTTTCCAACGTGCTGTTTGCACTCACACCAGTTACCCTGGATACCAGGGGCATCAAAATACAGGCACAATGACAAATACAAGCATCTGTGTGTGTGTGTGTGTGTGTGTGTGTGTTGGGTCAGTTAGGTTCAGTCTGGGCAGTAATGTGAGACCAAGATGAAACACTCGGCCATCAGCACATTCCTACGGGCCTCGGTTTTCTTCAGCTTGGAGAGAGAGTAAAGAAAAGAAAGAAAGAGAGAAAGAAAGAAAGAAAGAAAAAGAGAAAGGAAGAAAGAAAGAGAAAGAAAGAAAAAGGGATGTTAGAAAGACAGGAATATTAGAGAGAGAGAAAACCAAGCAGGCGTAAACATGTCAGCTACTATAAATGATGCAGTTGGGTCCGGGCCACTCTGTAAAAATCATAATCATATAGCAATAACCCCTCCACCTCTCAGTATGTATGTATAAGGCTGTATGGTGTTGTAGTCTTTATATAATGATATGCTTTATGGAGACTTTGCACTAATCTGCATTCATCCTCGCTTGCTTCATGATGGTGGTTGACAGAGGAATTTACTCCCCACAAATATTGTCTGAATATCTGTGAACCAGACTAGAAACAGAGAGCTGGCTTAAAATAATTGTTGTGATGTGGCTTCAGAGCCCTTTAATAGCCACTTAGAATCCTGTGTACCCAGACGTTTGTTTGTTAAAATAAATTAAGCTACAAACAACTTTAAAAATTCACAGCCTGCCATTCAATTTGGCTGTCAGTTTGGAAAGACCTGAAGCTCGAAACAACACACGTAATAGGCTACTTTGAGTTTTCAAAGTGTTTTGATCCAGGCGACAAAGTTTAGCTATTTTACAGTAGAAAGGTGTGAGCGTCAGGCAGCAGTAGGCTCTATTCTGTCAATGTTAACTGTATTGCTTTTAAGTATAATGACAGCCTGCAGTATCTCTGCCATTTTACGCCTAATGTTTGTGCTTGATGTTCTTTAGACCTCCATAAACGTAATGAAAGGTCGGTTATGTGAGTCAAAGTGAACAGTCTGATGAGGTTGATTTGTTGAAGCTATTTTACTAACATGGATAAGCGTTTACTAGCAAACTAGCTAGCTGGTATAGCATCTCTACAGTATCTAATTCCACATGCTAAAATCTACTGTATGATTTTTATTGAAATGACACTAAGGGAAACAGCAAGTGGACATTTTAAGGTGTTTAATATAAAAGCTAGCTAGCTAGCGTCTGTGCTAAAACAATTTATTGCGTGCTAGGTTTGAGTCGCTGGCCAACAGTATGACAATAGGCTACACAGTCTGATCCTCCCCAGACAGTAAATGGCAGCACAGAAATCATGACACATAGTAAAGGTGTGCGAAATCACTCTTCAAATATTACAATTTTATTTTGAGTGACCAAATTTGAGCATGCAATGTATGCGTTTTATACAGTAGTGCCCTCAAAAAAACACGTCAAAGCTTTTTCTCACGCTTTATTATCATAATGGAAGTCATAACTGGCCTTGTTTGCAGTTTTAGGTGTCCTGTTAACAGCTTTACAGGTGTCTCTTTTATTGCATTGTGGTATATAGTAGTGTATGGGGAAATGCTTTTTGGGCTGCAGGGCGATTTTTTCACCGTGAGTGGCCACTGGGCAAATCAGAAACAAGGCTGAGCAGTGGCGCCCTGTTCAGGTCTTATTATACACCCATGGCTCATTATTGCTTTACCTTACTTCCATGGTTTCAAAAGTTTCTGTCTTTGGAAAGTTTCTGATAGTATTTGACACCTGAATATGTCACACCGTACCCTCTACATCACCCTCTCAGAATGACCCATCTAAAATGTCAGTGATGTCTGAAATTGTGAATGGATGATTGCATGCAGTGCTGCTCAAAACATTGAGGGCCAAGCAAGAATGTGATGAGCAGTGACATACTAAAAGTGGTTCAGTCTGTGGTCTGAATATACTGGCACTAAAAATTCCTACTCGGAAAAAGTTTAGTTTAGAACAGAAATGAAGCAGGCCGTAAGAATGGTACTGTATTTCTGTGGGTTTTTATCAGTGTAGGATATCACCCTGTATGTTTTTAATATTTTCTGTTAGTAGTCGCTATGTTTGACCTAAAAAAGAAGGCTTTTAATCTTTTTTTCTCACAATGTGTAGCTTAGCAAAGTCTGACCTCTATAATTATGTAAATTCAACGTGTTGTTCCTTGTTGCTATGTCTTTCAATAACCATGCAAACATAGTGTGACAGACATCCATCACTTCATCAACATCATTTCAGGTCATTATGGGGTCACGGACAAAGGATGCCACTTCAGAGGACTGAAGTTATGAACAAACAGGATGTATGTTTTTATACTACAGTAAATATGTTTGTCTGGAATCGTTTGGATGTGTAACACAGACAGATCCTTCAGGAACTGTATGTAAAAATATTGTCTAATCTAACACTCAAAAAATACCAATTCAAGCAAAACTGAAGCAGTATAAAGACAGAGAAGAAGCTAATGTTGGTGGAGGTGAAGTGACTGCTATTGAGAGCCCCAGCTGCTGTTATTCTTGCTTTCACCTTCACTTGTTTGAAGGACTGACTGCCAGTCTGCCTCATTTTCTCCATTCTTTTCTCCATATTTCTGATTCAGCCCACCCCTTTCAACATACCACATCCTTCTCTCCTCTGCATGCAGTGGGGAAAAATGCAGACTCCACAGTAGTTTTTCAGCTGGAACTGCTAATGGGGGCTATCCTGGCTGGATAAATTCCTGACCAGAGAAACAGATTCTTGCTCCCTTGTCACGGTGTGTTTTTAAACACATATGTGACACCTTCATTGAGAAAGTGGCCTCCTTGGAGCTGGGAGGAGATGCTCAGATACACTTGAATTCGGGCCCAATAGTGACATTATTTCCTACCTCCTTGCTGTCTCCTGAAGATTTGGGAGGTAGCGGTCGAAAGGTTAGCATTAAGCTGGTAACCGGAAGGTACCCAGTGGTGAACCCAGCATAACTGTGGAAAGAAGCATTTAGGGAAAGTCACTGGAAAGCACCATTGCCTTCATCAGCAAAGAAGCCTCGGGCAGCTTAAAGGAAAATCGTCTAAAGCGAGACCTCTTTTCTGGTTCTTCACTAATCATTCATAAGTAAATGGAAGTCATTACAGTCTCTGGCTAACTTTACATGCTATAAAATTCAGTTTTTTACTTGGTTACGCAACATACTTTATTTGGAGTATCTTACACGTAGACCTAGAAATAAATTAAAACCGTGATAACTATTTTTTTGGCACTTGGAGGCAGCGGAAACAAGCAGTGAACACAAGTTGATATGGCAAACTTGTGAGCAGATATTAAGCAACACTAGCAGTGATTTAAGTCTAATATTCATTCTCCTTTTAGTTAGGGCCCGAGCATGAAACCTGCGAGGAACCTATTGAAACGGAAGGAATTCTTTCTTTCTTTCTCCAAAATGAATTGCATTTTTGGTGGCATAAACATGCTCAAAAACTCATGAAACTTGTCATTTTGTGCATGGCCATGGCAAAATGGCTAACGGTTTGCTACATGTACCCGGGCCACATTTCACCGAAATATAAAAAATTTTTGTGGCAGATGTATGATGGATCTAGACCTAACGGAGTAATGACCTAAACCTAAACAGGAAGTTGTCCATTTTTAATTTAACAGCCCTTTTTGGCCATTCATGGGTTGCACACTAAGAAAGTCTTGCCAGAGAATTAATCAGATAAAAAGTTGTGCTATCTGTGAGTTTTTGTCAATGTGCTTGTCGCCTACACTGGGAACAGGAAGTGTCAAACTTTTACTCTGTTACGTACTACTCCTATGTATGTGGCCCGACCCACCTCAAAACACTCTCGGAACAGCCTTAAGACATTGATAATGCTATGTTGTGAAGCTTATGTTTGTGTAATGGCTTGTCTGAGGCGGGGCGGCCAAGTTAGATGCTTCGCCATGAAACGGGAAGTTGTTGTAACTTCACCGTACATGCTCAGACCTGTTGAGTTACGGCCTGAACACATCAAAAGGTCAAAATTTACTCAACAGGAAGTGACCCTTCAATGAAGCGGTCCCTGTGCCTAATTTCACCTACGAAATTTCTGGGGCAGATCATCCCAGAACACACAAAAATCCTTTTGGGGCAATAGCCTAAACCTCATCAGAAGTCGGCTATTTGTAATTTAATGGTAATGTATTTTACACAGTCTATACTCCTCCTAGGGAGTTTGTCCAATCAACTTCAAATTTTCACTGTTAAGTCTAAAGGCACTGATGATGAAAAGTTGTGCTATCCGTGAGTTTTCGTCAAAGGCTGTGTCTGTAGCATGGTGTTGAAAATCAATGATTCGCGATGAAACAAGAAGTTTTTGTAACTTCACTGTACATGCTCCGATCTGTACCACATTTCACATGTTTGATAAGGGTCACACCCTGAATACATCTACGGGTCAATTTTCACTCATATTCATAGCGCCACCTAATGGTCACAGAAAGGTAAGCTTTGATGAAACAGCCCTGTTTCGCCAAAATGCACACCATTTTGATTTGAAAGTGCTCTCAGGGAAATCTCAGGGAACGTTTTCTGTTTACAGTCTCTGTACTTTAACAAACTCCTCCAACACATATAATATGATCGTCTTCAACTTTAATGTGCAGTCTCAGGTCATTGATAATGAAAAGTTCTGCTATCTGCCATGAGTTTTCATTAAAGGGCATGATCTGTACCAAACTTTTCATGCTTGATAAGAGTCCTGCCCTGAACACATGTTCATGTCATTGTTCAGTTAGGCTGATGATAAACAGAGCAACTTTTAGAGCAATCATGTAGGGCAAGGTTGTCCTCAATGGTAATGAATAAAGATTACCACTCTGCCACCCGCCCCGCATCGTCGCTATCCATTTAAAACATAGTCGGACTTGCCTCTAGCAAAATTGCCCAGCAACATTGCTCAAAAAGTTGACTAGTGTATCATCAGCCTTTAATGGCCTAACGCCAACTACTGGCAACAGGAAGTAAGCCCTTTGTGGCAAAATAATTTGATAAACATGACATTTTCACAGTGCAGTTCACGCTTCACGTACTGATACACAGCATATGATTAGCGGGTGTTCTCTAGCCCCACATAGGGGACACAGGAAGTGACGTTAAACTCCTTCCTAACCAGTACAAGTACAATTCCTCAAAGTCGTATCTCTCGACCACACCAGAGCCCTTTAAAGAGAGAGTCGCGTCAGTGGGGGTCCAAAATGCTACATCGTCATGTGGTTCATGGAGACCGCAGATAGTTCCCGGAAGTCCTATTCCGTGTCTAATTCAAAATGAGCGAGAGAAACGACAAAACCGTGATTTTAAGCGATTTCTGGTCATTTATACAACAAATGTGTTGATTTACAATATGTGTACAGCACATTGACATGTAAATGTAGTTACATTACTATTTTTTTTTAAATAAGGACATATAGTTTTGACAAAAACAGCTACAATCACATACCTTGTGGACATTTTTTGGCAAACCTTACATTGAAAAGTGTTGCAAACATGTTTAAAATTCAGATGAGATTTACCTTTCTAACATACCTTTTAATACTCCCATGGTACCAGGGTTAATTGAGCTTACTGACTAATCTTTATGACTTCAGATAGGACAGACAGGTGACTATCAATGATTTTCATGTATTAATTTAATAAATCTCCAATAAACTTAGAAAACAGCATGTTAAGTGGTTTGTGTCTGTGAACTGTGGAAAAAATGGTGATTCTTGTGCTGAGAGAGGGAGAACAAGAGAAAGGGTTAGACAAAGCCACACAAGATTCATCCATGTCATGTTTATCCAAGAAACGTTGACTCAGGAACATCTGGTCATTTCTGTCCAGAAGTTGCTCTCAATTCAACCTTTCTTGTAAACGGCAACAGGTTTGATTGGGAAAGTTATGGATTGTTCAATTTTGGAACTTCATTAACAGCTTTTGCGGTTGATATTGGCATCAGTTACTGTTTACAGTGTTAGTGAATGCTTTTGTTTTTTCAAACAGTTCTCACGTACAGGAACTTTGATGATGATGTGATATGAATTTGTACAAAGTAATTATGTAATTAAAGCAAACATATCCAGTAAGAATGTTCACCATAATGTGGGTAAATAAACCTGAATTGTTGGGTGGAAAATAAGCTCACAAGCTAAGACGGGATGCAGACACTGAGAGAAGGGAAAGAAAGTATAAGAAGTTTATATATTTCTTATAAATGGTAAAATCATGTGTTTTTTTCTATCTCACCACGGTCCACTCAGTACCCTTTAGCATCACTGCTCCTCCACCTCGCAGAGTCTACTGCTCTAATATAATTAATATTTACTATGGAGATTGTTTTTATAAAATGCTAACATACTACTTTCAGTGTTAGAGGTAAATACCCCCTCAAAAAATTTAATTATGTTAATATAAAATATTTTATTCATACATGCACCACTAATATATTTAAATAAAATAAAATAACCCCCCCCCAAAAATACGTATTTTAAAATAAATTAATAGGCTGCCCCTGTTTATATTGTCTGCTGCTAACTTTATCCATTGCAAGTATGTTAATTTGTTAACCGTTAATGTTAATGTCCCTAAATGTTCTAGTGGGGGGAAATCCACTAACATGTTTCACTGCACATGTTAACTTAATTCAGTTTTGCTAAAAATATATAATCTCATTTTTTACACTTCTTAACTTTCAAACGTGCATCCTAGATAGCATTTTCTATGGCTGCTCCGCTGCGCTGCTAGCATTTCATGCTAACTTCTAACTAACTATTCAGACGTTCCATGATCCGCCATTGCTGTGAAAAACTGGTCCATTGGAGTGAACGGAGATGACGCGACTCTCTCTTTAAAGCAGCGGTAATTTATGTTAGGATTTTTGGTCTGTTTATGACCTTGAGAAATCTCCTATGACTTTGAGGGGTTAATTTGATTAAGATCCAGTCATAGGGTCCAGATTTTGTAATGTACACAATAGATATGGTTGTGAGCAGCATACTGCCGTTGCACAGAAAGATGGCTCTGTTATATTCAAGTGTCCTATTAAGCCACAACTTGTAACTTGCTATGATAAGTTACAGTATCTGCTGTGAAAAAGCCAGTGTTGGTAATCATGAGATTCAGCTGCAGGTACAGCATCAGTTTCATATGAATAGGTTAAGGGCAAGACCAAAAGCCAGGTTATTTTGTGCTTATGAGGGTAGCCAAATGTGTGTGTGGGTAGTACACAAGGCGAACTGTGAATGGTACAGTTATCTACTGTCCAAACCTGCAGGGGTGGAGCTGCAAAAGGGGAATTAGGCGGGTGAGACACTGAATCCTGTATTACACATGGGTCGAAGCAGAATCACACACAGAAACTCTCTGGTAGAAGCTTGGAAATCAACCTTTATTGATACTGTTAAAAAAAAAGTCATGTCAACCAACAAGAGAAAATCATACACGTCTTTCATATTTGACTTAGTACTGCTGTTTATATGTGTAAAAAAACACTGATTAACATAATATATCTCATCTCAATTAGGAATGACATTGAGCTCTGACAGCGATAGCTCCTGCAGAAGTTCCCCCTCAAATACTGATCCTGCATCAATGCTGTATTAATACTGAAATTCGTTCTTGGGTGTTACAAAGGTGAACCATATTAGCGCACTGTAAAAGTCTCTTAAACAACAATTAAGTAATAACAATTTGGGTTTCTATCCAAGGGTTCAAATGTGCGATGATTTGTGTATGTAACAAATTAAATACATCCACTCCTCGTATCTTGTAAAGATGGCGTCATTAATAAGCTTCAGCTGAGGTGATGAGATTTGCTTTGGTTGAAAAAAATACAGGGGAAGTCAAGCCAAGATGTAGTTTGACGGTGCAGCAAATTACAACGTAATACAATTGTGTTCTGGGATTAGGAATCTGTAAACAGCTGACTTTTTAAAAGAAAATCTAATTGTCTTAAAAGGTAACATGGCTTAACAAACAGGCATGTAGCCTCAATAAAAAAAATCTATGTAAAAGGTGCAGTGTGTTTTGAAATGGAGCTATAAAAGTATAACGTATAAAAGGGAGTCAGAAACAGTTAAGTAGCAGTTTTGATCAGAACTTATAGGGGCTATGGGAAATTTAAGGGTCAAATGTGATGCTAGACATTGCTAGCAAAATTGGATTATTTTACAGATGTCTTATTTGTTTATGGAAACTATACTAATGCATCACAATTCATTTGAGGATTGCGCACAAAGCCCTTGATTCAAGTCAGATCAAGGTGTTTTCAATGACAAAAAAGGTTTGTGTGGATGGTTGGACACATGAGAGAAGCTCAGCTTTAAGGCACTGACAGCGATTATGAATGCACGTAGTAACACAACAGTACACAAAACAGCTGAATGACACACATCAAAATGAAAAAAAGTGTAAAAAATCTAACAAGAAGAAAATTCCAGTAGGTACTGGATATAAAAGGAATACCAGCAAATTTCACCCTCTTTTCTACACCCTGAAGGCACAATGTCATAGTTCTGT
>JAPMOB010240847.1:0-13647 GCA_029875015.1 Lepomis gibbosus | reverse complement strand
CCCGCAACTTCTCCGCACCACCCTTTCCCTTGCGCTTTTCTTTATCCATCCTAAACAGATCTCTGGCTCTGAGCCACTGAGTGCATCTGACACAAGAAACACAGGGGGAGGGTGGAGCCTGTTAAGAGATGATTGGGCCAGCCCAGTGTCAGTATGGAAAATGAACCAATGGGCCGCTGTCCCTGCTTTATGGTCGTTGGCCTAAAAAAAAACAAAAAAAACGTATTACCTACACCGACCGGCCCTCCAAGTGCGTCGGCCCACCGAGCATTTGCCCGGTATGCCAGATTACCAGTCCAGGCCTGGGGCGAGTTCAATCGCAAAACGTTATGCACCAATTTGCAACATTTTCGGATTGAATGACGTTTCCTTGCAACGTTGCAAGTATCGATGTATGTTTTCTCTCGTTTGGTGGGCGTGTTTCAGGTGTTACCCAATCAGCTGTGAAAAGATTGTAAACACAACGGTGTTAAAAAGGCAGGAACATTCAGTGCGCTTGCGTACACAGCAGGGTGTTCAGGGATCCACAGTTTCCGTTGCTACGTTTTTTCTGCGCTGAACCGCTCAGCCCCAGCTTAAAGTAGGAAGTTCATGATCTACCAGCAAAAAAACTCTGCGTCAAGCTACCGGCTAAAACGGAGCGATGCAGCAGCAGCCGCCTGCCACCAAGGCGCAGTGCTGTTTTAGAACGACACTTAGAAAAATCTGTGTTTTTCATGATATTGGTGTGAAATTTAAACTAGGACTAGGTAAGGCTTTATGCCGTGGCCCTACAGTGTTTTCAAGCTAATAAATCCCAGCTATTAGTTGTCTGCATGCATTTTTTAGCAACCATTTTCAAGCGGAAATGAAAAATATTAGTTTTAGTGTGTTTAAACTTATATTTATCAATTCCAGTAGCACTTACAATCTTTCTGACTTTTCTGACAGAGAAGCCCAAAACCATGCATGTACTCTAAATGGTTCAAGAATTACATTCAATTTACTTTGGATATGCCTTGAATCAGTGGTGTAGTCTAGTTTTTTCTAGTGAGTATACTGTGATTTTTCCCTCCCAGCATCAAACTCCCTTGTCCCAGCGTGACGTCCCATAGCGCCACTACCCTCACTAATAGTATGCATGTACATGTAATAGAGAGCATGCTGAAGGACTGCTTAGGCTATGTTATTAACTACGCAAAGACATTTTAATATCCAATGACAGTTACTGGTGGGAAAGGGTATCACTTTGTGTTCAAACGTGGTGGGGATGTGTTTAGGGCTCAGATTAGAGTTGTGACAAAACATTTAGCATATGAGATGTGATAATCCAGAATATTGGAGTCACGAGATCAAGACTAGAAGATATTTTAATAGTATTTTAAAAATATTCATTGACGAGTACACGATTGGGAGGTCTGGGGGTCCTCAAGAAGATTTTGAGCATTAAACATTTAATTTCCTGCTTTCTGGAGACATTTTCTGCATCAATTTATGATGGAAATGTCAAATGTTTAGTGTTAATCACCATCTAACTCAGCTACATTTTGCCTTAGATCTTTTATGAATCTGGTTTTATCATCTGGCAATTTTCAATGCACATTTCACAGTGCAAGTTGCAACTATTAACAACAATAATGGAAAACTGAGGCTTTTCAGTAGCAGTAATAACAATGAACATAGGCCTGTGCAGTTCTATCACTCATTCATACAGAATATTAGCACTGAGGACACCAAAAGTGTCCAGAAACCATTGTCAAACGTAATTATCTACTTTATCAGGTTAAATGCATGAGCAAGCATCCAGGAACTGCTACTACTGTACACACACACACACACACACACACACATATCCCGCGATCCACCACATTAACGTTAGTTAACTATTTCTAAATTCAAATCAATAGACCAACAATGATGTTACAGTTCCGTTACTGATAGCGTTAATGATAACAGGCCTATGCTATTTTAACGTTGCCTCATCTGGCTCGTTTTCTGTGTTTCAGTAACTTTAACGTTCGTGTCTTCTGCTGTCACTCGGAGCGGCAGCAGCATAGCTGCAGGCTTACGAAAACACTAAAAGAGTGTAGTTTGAGTTTGCTAGCGTTTCACATCTCTTTTAGTGATTCACATTAGTTAATTTAAAACGTGCGCAGAGTGCCCGCCACGCAGCTGTGTTGTTGTTTGGTAGCTGACGTCAGATCGCGGTCACAGCTAGGCCACGGAAGCCGCAAGTGGGGTGAATTTATGAATGAACGTTTGAAAGTTATGCCACAAAACGCTGTTGTGACGTATCATCTTGCTATTTTAAATGGGTATACGGAAATCTTTGACTATTCCTAGGGGGTATACGGCGTATACCTGCGTATCACGTAGACTACACAACTGCCTTGAATAGGTGTTTTGCATGAATTTTACAGGAATGTTAAGACGTTAAATGAAACATACTGCTACATGTTCTTATTATACAACAAATTTCATCCATAAACTTGTATATTCTCATTTTCTGATAACAGCACAATCTCTTTACTATGAAAAATACTCTAGGATGTCTGTTGTTGTAATGCTGGTTGTGATGTTCGCAGGAACGGAAGAGGAGATGTTCATTACAGCTGATGTTTTTCATGTTTAATAGCACTGCTTGGTAATTTTGGTATTTGCAGGTTGCCACACAGCATTTACTGCATCAGCAGTTCCTATCGGTAACAAAAGAGTTAATAAGCACATTAAAGGGGCTGTAGTCTGACACTGTGGAGGTAGTTCTGTTCATTGCACCTCCTCAGCTCCCACTGGCACTTGAGACGTATGTGGCGGTGGAAGTAAAAGTGACTGTAAAAGTCATTGAAAGCCTGAATTCAGCAAATTGACCCTGTAGCTCTCTGTGTCAAGATTATAGCCTCCTTGATAGCACAGTTAACCTTTTCATGGGAAATGAAGAGAAAGGCTGCTGTAGTTACTTTTACTTTATAGTCAGTAATTTCAGAGTGCACTTTCTAAACACTGTTCAACACCTAAAACACAAATTCCTCATCAAACACTTCTGAAATGATGCAATATAAATGAAATCAATAATGTGAAAATTTCTGATGTATTTTCACTAGGTGTTCATTATTGATTCTCCTTTTTCCCAGCAACCCACTCTTAAAAGAGCCTAATGGTTAAACAGCGTTTATTCACTTAGAGACATCACCAAAGACTAACAAACTATTAAATGTAAAATACAACATGTAGACCACATGCTGCAAATAATTGTTTCCCCACTAATGACCAAGTAGCAAAGGCGGAGACAGAGCATTCACCCTTTAATAACCTCTGTTTGGGCATCCTCAGTGCTTGTGTGGCAATCCCACATAGGAACATTACTGTAATATATGGCTTTGTTTACTGTTAGAACCCTTAGTGCCACCACAGTTATTCATCTCCACCACCTTATTACTGTTATTTGCAATGAGGTAACAATTTCAAGGCAATTTCCCTGCATCTAACTAGACCAACTGGGAATATGTTTGTTGAGAATGATATGACTGGGACACATCACCATCACTCCTCCCCATATTACTGTCATGTTATAGAGCTCCAATATAATTACTGTATATGAATAATGCCATGCAATATCTCTCTCTAAACGAAGCAGGCCCTAAATTGGCCCCTGAAGGAAATCTAAGTCGTTCAAATTGAGAAAGTATTTGATGAACTGGTCTAAGTTTTATATTATTTCTACTTGGAAACTCACTTTCTCTGTTTATATACTCCTTGACAACAGTTAAACCCAGTCCACATTGTTGTACGGTTAACTATAAATATGGTGAACCCCCAAAATCAGATTACAATGAATCAATCCCATGTTACCTAATCCTTTAATCTTAAAATTCATGATTTTAGATTTTATTCAAGTTATTTCATTCAAGTCACGTGTACCCATTACTTTCAGTGATAGCAGAGGCATGTTATTCCATTTCTCTTATTTGTCTCCTCGGTACCCTTGCTTGCATCTCTTACTTGCTCCTCTGAACAGCATTAAGAGAATTGGTATGTCTGTAATGATGGCAAACCAGATCGATTTCCAGGTCAAATGAAGGACGGAGGACAAAGGAGAAATTAAATAAGATAAATGAGATGCACCAATGGCTTGACTAAAGCTGAAAAAAAGAGGAAGCCTAGAGTTAGCAAAAGTTTGTTGAGTCCAGGGCCATTCTTCCATCACATAGAGTTTATTTATATACCCATATATTCCATATCTATATAATTTTTTAAGTTATTAACTCAATACATGAAGGTAACTCATATTACCATCACAATATGATATAAAAGTCTCAGTATTAGACATCTAGAGAGAGAATTGCCTTTAACTTCTTGTGAGCCTAGGTGCAATGTCCCTAAGGGTTGGGGAGACTGGCCTAATGGTGACTTTGCGATAATTATTGGCATTACTATTCCAGCCAAAATATTTAAATTGTGTTATTTTAGAACTTGCTACTCCCCAAGGAGATCACACCACCTGTGTCTGCTCCTCACGCCTCAGTCCCTTGTGGGCTGAAGCCTTCTCCAAACACAGGACAGCAAAATGCAAACAGACTAATGAGGGATTTATCTACTTACCTCCTTTTGACTCATACATCCCAGCTCCACTTCTGCCCTGTATTAGCATAGGTTTTTTTTCACACAGTGAGATCATAATCCATTTGTATTTCCTTGAATGTAGCGCAAGGAAGCTGCAAAGTCTGTAATTTTCTGTCAACAGCACTGAAATCATCCCACTGTTCAGTAATCCAATTAAAATTATTCTTTAGCCCAATTCAAATGAGGGTTCTTCCCTCAGCACTACCACCAGATCAGCGATGTGGGGGGTTGTTAAGCACGTATTACTCACTGTGGGTGGTTTGCCAGCAAGACCCCATCAGAAGAAATATTATACTGTGCCTTCATTACCCTCTGGACCAGAAACATTTCCCACAGCTAATGAGAAAAATAGTTTTGGTTTGACACAAACAATGTTTTTGCTGGGACCCAGACATAAAATTACTGGTGTTCTTACTGTAATTTACATGGTTCTTTTTTCTCACCATCCCCCCCAAAATGCTGTTACTGCTGTCACAACTGTAGTCCAAGTTAATTTTTCAAGAAAACATCAATTACGATCCATAATGGAAAGCCCACTTGAAAACCCTAAGAGGGGAGGGAGAATTCTCTCCACAATCATCCTAAATATCTTTGTTCTCTTTATCCACTTCCATTTCCTCTTTTTCTCTTCCCTTCCCTCTTCATTTCTTTCCCTTTTCAATGATCCATTCTTTCTAATTGGAGCTGATGAGGATGGGGACTTCATTACGGGCTTGCTATGAATTATTATGTGGTGTAATTGGCCCTCCAGTCCCACAGGAGGTGCCCTGCTCCAGCTGGTCTAACTGGAGGAGGCTCTTCTGGCCCAGGTGGAGGCCTTTATACAGCTGAGGTCTAACTTTAACTCAGCAGCAATTCCATTTATGTAGACACTGGAGAGTGCAACAGGCTCCTGCTGAAATCATTGGATTCTATGCACTGTACATTCAAAAGGGTTTTTCAACAGATGCGTTGCCCATATTTATAGTCTTACTTCTAAAGCTGATGTTGATTGAAATCTTTCTGTTCCATAATCATGAGCTAATTAACATGTGTTAATGACTTCTGAGATGCTAATTGAGTGCCAGTGTTTACACCACAATAAGCAATGCATTCAGGCAGTGGGGGAGAGTCACTGATGTATATGGCTGGCTAATCTTACAATGGCCCATCGCTCTGTTAAGATACGTTCAATAAATCATGTAGTCCTGTCAGAGTGACTGATAATTACCCCAACGATCACACACTGAGACATTTCTTAAGGATTCTCAAATGTTTTCCTCTTTCACTCATTACAATTACTGCTGTCTCCTCTCTCATTCAAGCAGATTAGCAAGTCTAAATGTGATGTGGTCTTAGAAAAAAAAATCTAAATGTTGATTGCTAATTGAAAAATTAGAAAGTCAATTAGAGGCTAGAGATCTAATTAAAGTGGAATTGAATGGAAATCTTGCTCCAGACTCAATGGCTCTCTCCAATGTATAATCTCCACAAGGCTCTGATTTGTCTTGTGAGTGAATGCAGCTCTCCTCTGTGTGTTGCTAAAATGCAATTGGCTTTTCTAGCGTAGCCATCTGACAGATTGATTTGGATTCAATTACGGTCCCTTCCCTGGCTGTGAGAAAGATGAAAATAATAATGTAAAGTCATTACGTGGATGGGAAGTCTCTAAACAAAGACAGACCTGTATCAGCCCCTCCCATGAGAAGCCCTTGTGGAGTCATTTTCTAATTCAGGCCTGAAGCTTACATGATGGAGTAAGCATTGGAATCTGCTATGAAATGGCATGCTTGAGGAGCGCTTCAAATGTCTTAGTTAAGGACATCACTGTTATTCTTTAAGGAATTGATGGCAAAATGAAAATGTCACTCATGACAAACTAGTGTGTGTGCACAAGCTTGCTGCTAATCCGTTATGTTGTCAGACTCTGAAGCTAGCTGTGTCTGTCTCAGAACCCACCCTGTAACACTGGGCCTCTACTTACATCATTGTTTACCTCTCAGGTTAGTCTACCTCATGGAAAGGTGTGGGCAAAATTGGTTAATTATAAATGACAACAGCCTGAGGAATCAGCAGATAAATGTATTCACAAGCCCACGTTCTGATGCATGAGAGCCCAACAACAGTTTGTAGCTTCACAGTGGGAGTTCTTTGACAAACAGCTGTGTGAAAAATGAAAATTGTGTTGGCTAACCGTAATCTATAGTTTTTTCTGCTTCATTGTGTATTTTAACGTAATATGTTCTGGGATTTTATCGGTACTGCTGACTGCTGCCATTTTTTCTCTGCCCTAAACATTTTCCCTACCTCTTGGCAATGACTGTAGAGATCCATTAAAATGATTAATTGAAGGTTGGATATCTGAATGAAGATGAAATGCAAGACACTTACTGTATCAAAACCCAGATATGCCACACCAATATTGCAGTGTTGGTTAGGGTAAATAAAGATCCTTCTGAATATTGGATTAAAAGACATATTGCTTTTGTTGGTTGGAAACTTATATCTACAAAATGTCAGCTTCCCAGGAGAAAAAGCCTTATTTTGAGTTTGACAACATTACATTTTTGACACAATTAAAAGGGTTCTGAAATGTGTTTAATAGGTCCAAGAAATGCTTTAGCCATAAAAGCAGCATGGCTCTGTGGATGACAATGTCAGTCTGTTTGTTTGCCGGTCCATCTTTGGTCCAGACTGAAATATCTCAATAATTATTCGATGAACTGCTGGAAAATTATGTACAAACATTCATGGACCCTGGAGGATGAATTCTACTGACTTTGGAAACTCAGATTCTGATTGAGTTGGTTGCACTTTCTGTTTAATTTGGATGTTAGCATGCTAACATGCTACGTGTTAAACATTATAGTTGCTAAACATCAGCATGTTAGCATATTGCCATAAGCATGTACAGCAGCAACAACACTACCTTTAAATGCAGCTTCACAGAACTGCTAATATAATTTAGATTGCTTTAGTGAAGGACGCCATTCTCCAATTTATCTGAAAACCATGAAAATCACCATTCATCTAACTGCAAAGATACAAATAAAGGTTTGGGGTATTTTGAAAAGATATCACAAGGATGAGTAATTTAATTCAGATATTATCTAGTCCCCAAATGGAGCACACATCTCCTCTCTGTGCTTTATTATGTAAAGAGCCCTCTGCAAACAAACTGAATAGTCATTTGTTCAGTTTGGGTTTGGCTCCACTAAGTAATTTATCCCCTCTCATTATCTAAGGCATCCTCTTTCACTGACAGAGAAGACAAGGACAAACGTTCACCTTCGCTTCTCTGCTTGATCTAGTTTTTCTCTTAGGTTGACAGAGATTGCTGAAGCAGGACAGACTGGATTTTCTCTGCAGCATTTCTTTATAATCCCACTTTGAAACATCCTGGATGATGGATCAGATTCTTCTTTGAAAACAGGGCTGCAGGTTGTGGCTTTAATAATTTATTCTTAAAAAAATCAGATTCTGATTTGAGTGACTTCTTGGTTGCACATTGATCCTGAAGTTCAGTTTTTGATTGCTGGCTTTATGGATGTTTGCTGCAATTTGGACTCATCCTAAAGATATACCGTAGCTATATAGCCTAGATAGTAGTTGGAAAAGGAAAAATAGAGGTTTAATTTTTAAAATTTCATATTAATTACAAGGACAGGTCTTGTAAGTTGTTGTTTACAGACACATCATTGTGTTGTACTAACAATACAATTGAGTTCTACAGCAGCTATAACAAACATAGATCACTACAGAACAGATGCAATATAGCAGACATCTTTAAAACCCCATAAAAAGTTATATCCATGCTGCCAGTATTCTCTGCCCCTCTCTTTCCCTTTACTCTTGTGAGTGTGTGTTGGGTTGTGGCTATTGTGATTTTACTGGTATTTTATCTTTCTCCTTACAGGAACTCAGTCCTAAATGGACTTCTAAGAATATTTCATATTTGGCACCCCAGCCTCTTAAGTAGATTGACTTGTGGCTATTATAGAAAAAAAATTGCAAAGGCTTTCTGTAATAGTCCTTTAAGAAGCCATTAGGGAGTCAACAGTAATAAATTATGAACAATACTGTAATGAGCTTGCAAGAGAGCACTCCCATAGAACTTATTAATGATGACTGGTCACAGACACTTAATTTAAAGCATTAACTCTGATTCATTTGTTAATATTTATCAGAATGGGGGAGTGTATGAAAAATGACTTGGAAGAGCCAAAATGTTATTAAGCTTGGAGCTGAAATTACTTCTGCTGCCTTTTCAGAGCGCAGGCAATTTTAAGTCCACAAATGAACTGCCCTGCTCAAGTGCTAGAAGGAGTTCGACCTTATCCACTGCCTGGTACTGTACATGTGCTACCGTGAGACTTAGAGAGAAAATGAGAGCAAAAAGAGAGAGTGTGAAATAGAACGAAAATGTCTCCAAGGGTGTGAGCGTGACTTCCACAACCTTGGCGAAGGGGTAGAAGGCCACAGAGGCGACCTATGGACAGCCTGAGGCAGAGCAAACACCCCCAGCAGAGTTCCAGCGCCTAAACATTCAAATCATTTATGCAGCATGGAGTAAGGGACAGGGAAGAGACGGGTGATGGAGATAAACAGCAGGGGTCAGAGTCCTGCTCCACTCTCTGGTGGCTCATCTCCTCACATCTCTGTATCCTATGGGTTGACCAGCCTGCCCCCGCTCCTCCTGCTGCTTTGTCCCTGCAGCTGTCTGTGACAGGGCCTGGAGAGAGGGGTGGAGGAAAAGTCACTCCCATCTGGTACAGTCGGATCAGCATGGTCTGAGATGGGGGCATGGAGGGTCATGTGTCCCTCTGCATCAGTGACAAGACCACTCTGCCAATGATGACACTCTGTCCACTGGGGATAGTGTTTTGTTTGTTTTATTGCTTGATAGAAATGGGCTTTACTTTTTTGGTGGGGGGGACAGTTTTCACATAAAAATGCAGTTCCTTAACTGGTTCAGTGGTGAACCTTTGATAACAATAGTTATTGACCTTCCGGTTAGCTGTTATGATTGATGTTTACTTTTTAATTATTGATATCCTGTCACTGAAAAAGTCTTTGGTTTTTATCCTATTTGACTGTCAACATCAAAACAACCACTCTTAAAGGCTTAGGGCTGCATATATGTTAATCTTTTGTCTTGATCTGAAAACAACACAACAACATAAATACCTAGCCAAAATGTCTGACAACCACTGCCAGCTGTGATTGTGATGGTCATTTTACATCAACTGTTCATCCATCTAAATGTGCTATCTTTGGCCCCCTCAAGCTTTTTTACCCACACAGAAATAATCTGAAAGCAAAGCATTCTGCCAGGAAAATTCTGCAAACCACTTTTGGAGATAATGGATGGGATGGGTTTGTTTACTGTAATAGTACAATAATCAAATACAATTGTAAATTAAACTATTTTAAAGCAACTTTAGATGAAAGAGTAGAGAGAAGAAATTAATGGAGCATTAGTATTTCTTAGGTATCATATACTACATAGAGTCCTCTAGCACAATCTCATCTCTTTCATATAGTAAAAAATTAAATTAAATTTTAGTATGGTATAATATATGGTACTTCAGACTTGATTACATTCCTTACTTAATACAAAGTCAAAATGTATCATTACTGGTTATTTGCAATCACTTTCACTTTTTTGTCAATTATTCTTCTTGCAGGCTTTGAGAAAACTATATTATTCCAGCACCCTATTAGAACATCTCTGAGACTGTCTTGTGGAGTCTTTCTTTTTGTCTTTTCAAATGGTCTCATAGCAATTTAGTGTATTTGAGGTCTAATGACTGTGAAGATAAAGCTATTCAGGTCAGCACACCTTGATCTTCTTTGGACTTCATTGTGCACTTGGAAATAACAATAACTTCCAGACAAATTTAAGAAGACTGGTTTGTAAAATATTAGTTTTAGTTAAATATTTCCACAGTTTATTAGCAGCCATCCAATTTTTAAACTAACTGGATTAGTGTGGCTATTGTAATTGTCGCTGGGATTTGTAATAATTAAATGACAGCTCTTTGAGGACTTATTTGGGGGATGAAAAGTGAGACTACAATGAGAGCTACACATCTTCTCAAAAGCAAAAAATGAGAGACATTGATATTCAGGACTTTTTTAAACAAGACCGGTCCCATTTGCCCTTCTCTCATGATTCGCTTTACCTGCATGTCTAATCCCCTTTCCTTTGGTGATGAGCCGGTCAGTAATTGCTTGATTGAGCAGTCTGGGAACATGAGCTTGAATTCCACCTTGTTTTCAGAGGGATCATAGTGTGAAGGGCACAGACAGAACCTATAAGGTGACTTAAATGACTAATTATGCCCTGAGCTTGTTAGCTGGAGGGTCAGTGGACCATGCCAGCCCAGCTGTCCTGCCCTCTGCCCCTCAACTACCTCAGCTGTTAATCACAATGTAACAGAGACTGATTACTTGGCAGCCCTCTACTTCCAATTTTCATATTAAAGAGAAATGGAAGTACAGGAGAATGTCCAATTTAACGAGACATTTATTAATCACAGGATAAGAATAATTTATTTCCAAGTACATAAATATACTACAGAAATTATACAGAGATAAAAGCGCCACAGCGGTCACTTATTCTGGCCATGAGCAAACTTTAAAGCAGTTATCCAGCATCTATCAAATAATATTCTCCATTAAACTGAAAAAAATCCCTGACTCTTTATTTCTGAGAGTTTAAAAAAGTGACTACATAAGTACTTTAAGAGATGATGACAGTGGTTTCTCAGTGCCATTCCAAATAGATGTCTAACTTCTCTGCATGGCCATTCCAGTAAATCAAATTGAATAACAGTGATGAAAGTGAACAAATGAAATCAAATAAAACAGGGTCACACATCACTGGAAGGGCAACAAATGGGCACTGAAATGGAAGTAATTTTTTTCCCTTGTGTCTCAACAAAAACGGGGAAAAAAGCCATCAGCTCTGGTCAAAAAGCAAGTTGTCATTTTGCCCAAAGCACCGCTAACCGCATCAACAAAAATATAGGTCTGTGTAGAACTTTATATGACAGAGGAGGGTCACTCATTTTAATGTAAAAGGACATTTCTTTTGTGAAAAAGCGCTGAGCGATCCAAAACCCAGGAGAGGTAAAAGCGGTTTGAATAACCTGAATCTTATTCAACTTGATTTATTTTGTGTTCTGCAGTGACTGAGGTATTTCAGAAGTTACGGAACCAGGTATTCCTTAAATTGATCTGCTGCCTATGGAAGTTATTTTCTAATGTTTGCATGTTTACATTTTAATTCAACATTTATTCTTATTCTGGTAGAATTCCATTAAATTAAACAGTGTAATATTAATGAAGAAGAAAACCTATCTTGCCAATGATCTTTGTTCTACGTGTTAAAATTATGGTTAGAATTATTTAAACCCTTTCTGTTAATACTGATTGTTATTACTATCACTGTCGCTAATACTAATATCAAAATGAGCTTACATGAGTATAATACTTTCAAACTTGAGGATAACACCAGCAGAAAGAAAACAGGCTGTCCTCTGCTGTAGATAACTAGGAGCAGCATTTTAAAATTGAACTAAATCATAGAAATTTAATCCATGGAAACCACTGAGGCAATGGCTTGTCCAAACAGAGCTGTTGTCTCTTAGCGTCCTGATGACTTTGCAGTCTTCTGCTTGCTCATCTGAATGTCCACTCATTTTTGGTTATTGCCTAGATATTGTGAAATGTTTTCAGCATAATTAATATTTTGTTTTAGAATTCAGATGGTATACTGCCAGTGTTAATGTAAAATTCTATGCATAAATTAATGCCAATGTTTATGTAAGCTTATTCCCATCTGAGTTTATTTAACACTTCTGACGGTTTTGAACAGCTGTCCCAGAATCACATCTGCTCTGAGCGGACAAACAACTCCCCAGTCAGCTCAAAACATATAATAAAATGATGAAAAATGATTCTTATACCACCTGAAAAATAAACTGTATTTCTTACGTATGGTAGAAGAATTTGAATCATCTGACATAACATGAAAAGGTCTTATCCTTCATGAAAATGATTTGGAAGAATTGTTTTTTTTTCATTATTAAGTATAAACACGTGTTATTTGCTGACATTGTTCCCATATTTGACTCAAAGAAAGAAACTCTCCCAAACCACCACCCTGCAGAGCACAGAGATGTACAGTTTGTCTGCCCTGGCATGCAGCTTTCTCTAGGGGGAAAAAACATGCTGGAGCCTATTAAGAGTCAATGGCCACCATGTTAAGCACGGAGAATGTGGCCTCACCTCATCTCTAATGATGTAAATGCTTGCTGACAGCATCCCCGCACACAGCTTGCATGATGAATCACATGGATCTGGTAAACAGTAAGTATTACCTGTCTCACTCTTGACAATTACATGTATGTGCCCGCCTGCGGACATGTACAGGCTAATGTAGTAACAGCCCATATTTTTCATACTGCGGCTGTTAGAAAGTATTACCGTAGTAGCACCATAATGTTGTTTAAGGTATTTTTGTGGCAACTTTTGGAGCAGACTCAATGACTTTTTTACTCTTCCCTCACACACAGTTTCAGCAAACTGAGTGACAATGCAACTATGAAAAAGAGGTTTAGTGCATGCTGCTATGTGTTTCAACATCACTCTTCTCCTCTTCCGCACCCTCCTCCACTCTCCATTCCCATTCTTTCCCACACAGCCTCCACTTGATTTTTTATGGTATCTTTTGTATTTATCTATATTCTGACTGACATGCAGTCCTGACAGGTTGTATATGAGTCATCTGTAAGAGAAACAGCAGTGGCTGAAGGCCATGTCCCTGTGGGGAGCCCAAACCCACAGCATATTCATACTCTGTGTTTCTCTCTCCTCCCCTCACCACTCTCTCCCCTTTTGCCCCTGCAGGCCTGGCACATGTGTGACATATAATTGATTCATTAATAATGTGAACAGATGTTTCTGGTCCAGACTGGCATCTTGCCAACTCCCCAGCATACCATTTTACTGCCACAGACTAACTGCATCACATTAAATGCTCATTGACACAGAATGGAAGAA